>JAAVTS010002684.1:14980-26482 GCA_022845575.1 Baylisascaris ailuri
ATGTGGAAAACAGCGACGTGTTGAATGACGTGGCCGATGTTTATTCCACGGCTGCAATACCGTTGAGTTATGAAGCGAGTATAGTCTTCAGAATGCACCATGAAACTAACATCGGGGATGCTGTTCTCTCACAGATGAATGTCACCTTCCCCCATTTGCGCATATGGCTGCACAACTGCGGACTCAGCTTACAAACGGCATTCAACAGATCATCGGAAGGAAAATTTTTTATTTATTTATTCTTTCTTTTTCCCATTTTACCATTTGCCGTTTTTCATACTATTTTTTGAACGAACCACGTTCTTAGTATAAAATTGGAATGCAAAGTATCAACTGGGAGAGAGGAGGGATAACAGAAGTGGGTAAGTAAGTCTACGCCTACCCCCTCCCCCCCCCCATCCTGTCGATTAGATAATGAAACTGGTCTATATCAGAGATATATCGAAAAACCAAAGATAACAGTATACAATGTGAAATTCGTAATATTTTTATACGGTATCACTCTCACAGTAACAACCCTTACTAACATATTGTGCTCTTCTACCATATATCCACAAAACTAGACTCCACAGTGCCCAGTCATGCAGCTGCAATACCTACTTGACTTCCTCTTCACCTATACCACGAATGCAGTGAACGCTGAATTACACCGTTCCACCCATATCATCCATGTAGTGCACACCCACTTACCCCGCCCCCCCCCCCCTCCCTCCCCTTATCATCTTTGCTACGCACACAATGCGCATCAACTTATTACCCCTTCACCTTTAGCTTCCATATAGTGCATACCTGCTTAGTGGCCCCCACCTGCAGTACCTTTGTTATGCACACCTGCTCATACCTTCCCACTCGATAATTTTTTGACAAGTTACTTATGTAAATGAAAAGCAAGAAAAGCAATGAGTGCATACTTTTTTTTTTTGCATAATTCGTCGCAACAATTTATTCTTAGTGCATTATGCAGCAACAGTTAAATTCCTCTAACACAAAAAAAAACTCAATGGATATCCTCGCAAGGATCTGTGTCATTCAAATCGCTGCGATTTGCATATTCTGCTTCAAAATAACTATTGCAAAGGAAGGGAAGTGAGATCAAGGAAGACAAATTTATAAGGGAATACGACTGCGCGGTCAACTAGCTTCGTAACGGATTGATCAGAATTGTTTCAAAACCAATCCTCATCTTCCTCTCTAACTCAAGTACTTTCAGGTCCTAACAATATCATAAGACGGGCTGAATTCTCAGCTCAAATGAAGCTTCAGCAGTCTGATTGACCTGGTAAAAAGAGTATCTGATCGACTCGGTAAAAAGAGTATCTGGTTGACTCGGTAAAAAGAGTATCTGATTGACTCGGTAAAAAGAGTATCTGATTGACTCGGTAAAAAGAGTATCTGATTGACTCGGTAAAAAGAGTATCTGATTGACTCGGTAAAAAGAGTATCTGATTGACTCGGTAAAAAGAGTATCTGATTGACTCGGTAAAAAGAGTATCTGATTGACTCGGTAAAAAGAGTATCTGATTGACTCGGTAAAAAGAGTATCTGATTGACTCGGTAAAAAGAGTATCTGATTGACTCGGTAAAAAGAGTATCTGATTGACTCGGTAAAAAGAGTATCTGATTGACTCGGTAAAAAGAGTATCTGATTGACTCGGTAAAAAGAGTATCTGATTGACTCGGTAAAAAGAGTATCTGATTGACTCGGTAAAAAGAGTATCTGATTGACTCGGTAAAAAGAGTATCTGATTGACTCGGTAAAAAGAGTATCTGATTGACTCGGTAAAAAGAGTATCTGATTGACTCGGTAAAAAGAGTATCTGATTGACTCGGTAAAAAGAGTATCTGATTGACTCGGTAAAAAGAGTATCTGATTGACTCGGTAAAAAGAGTATCTGATTGACTCGGTAAAAAGAGTATCTGATTGACTCGGTAAAAAGAGTATCTGATTGACTCGGTAAAAAGAGTATCTGATTGACTCGGTAAAAAGAGTATCTGATTGACTCGGTAAAAAGAGTATCTGATTGACTCGGTAAAAAGAGTATCTGATTGACTCGGTAAAAAGAGTATCTGATTGACTCGGTAAAAAGAGTATCTGATTGACTCGGTAAAAAGAGTATCTGATTGACTCGGTAAAAAGAGTATCTGATTGACTCGGTAAAAAGAGTATCTGATTGACTCGGTAAAAAGAGTATCTGATTGACTCGGTAAAAAGAGTATCTGATTGACTCGGTAAAAAGAGTATCTGATTGACTCGGTAAAAAGAGTATCTGATTGACTCGGTAAAAAGAGTATCTGATTGACTCGGTAAAAAGAGTATCTGATTGACTCGGTAAAAAGAGTATCTGATTGACTCGGTAAAAAGAGTATCTGATTGACTCGGTAAAAAGAGTATCTGATTGACTCGGTAAAAAGAGTATCTGATTGACTCGGTAAAAAGAGTATCTGATTGACTCGGTAAAAGCGGTATTCTGACTGTAACGTCAAACAACGATCAACAACTGAAAGAAACATCATTTTGTCAACTTACAAAATCAAATATGATTCTATCTATGACTTCCGTCTCAAAGGAGAATAAAATAGCGTCACAGCAGAACGGAGTCAAGAAAACGCTAAAGAACCCTAGAAATTTCACAGATTATTCAGAATGTAGGGACACATACAGTCAAGCAGGATGAAGAAAAAGTTGCAGATACTATACTTGACTACCATACCGACTAGCCCTCATCTATCTCGGGAAAAAATCCTACCTACGCCCTGAAAGACCGCAATATATAGATATCAAGAAAATCCTGAAGCATTTCCAACATACTCGCAAGTGTTCAACAAGATCAGCAAGTCCATAATCACATCGTGGGGTAAAAGTGGGGTAACATGAACGCATACCGCTTTGGAGAGACTGAACTGACTGATAGGCTCGCTGGGTGGCTTCTTGTTTGATACCTTCCAGAAGACTGGTTGATCCATAAGCAGCAAATGCCCCTCAAGTCTGTAAAAAAAATATAAGCGTCAGGGAAATCATGAAACGTTATAACATTATAAGCACATAGCATGCGAATAAGATTCATAATAAAATACGGGTAGCTATGGTTGTAGATGTATAACATTTCGAAGTGCCAAATCGAAATTCCAAACAACATCTCAACACCAAAATCACCATCCCCATATAAAAGCGAAAATGTAGTAGTTAACAACGTATTTTCAATCCCTCCCGTTCGAAATTCTCTTCCAACTTTCCTCGAAAGATTACTGAATAATGCAGGAACCTAGGTATACTGTATTTCCTAGACTTTCATACAAACACAGCACTCCAAGTTGGCAATACTATTTATTTATACCAATAAACGTTGATTACTTACTTCTAGAATTAAAAATGCGAAGAGTAAACAAAGAATACAAACCTCTGCAACCAAACAGTATACATATGATCACGTCTTGGTTGTGATATAACACCGGCCTCACATAATACAACATTAAAATCAGGTGACCATGCTGCATTACCGGTCAATGCCTCCTCACGCATCCCATATTCCCCCGTTGACGGATAGAATGCGATTTGTGTTTCCACCTGAAAATGAACACTAACACATCAACAATAACACCAAAAAACATCCCTCTCACAATAATATGGTGGGTATAGGTTATAAAACATCCCTCTTTGAAATTACCATGGAGTTGGGAAAAGTGGGATAACAAACAACAAGCGGATGCATGAATAGCGAAAGGAGAGGAAGGGAACATTCGTGGTGGAAAGATGGAAAAAAGGATAGAAATGTTGACTACTGTAAACAGCCAACAATGTTGTGTGATTTGCAAGAGGAATTTCAACGTCATACGCTTTGTTTGAGACAAAGGAGATCGTCCCTCTATCTTTCCTTTTCCCTCTTCTTTTTTACACTAATAAAAGGATATACAGAAAATGCCTACTATGATGAGGGAGATAGTTTCTTAACCATCTCTTGAATGTATCCTAACTAAATCATGGAAATGAAATATCGTTTTCGCAAGTGATACACAAAAACAAACCAAGATTCGATCACCATCGACCTCGACTCTCAGCACAGGGTCGGTCTTCTTATGAGACCGTACAATATTCGCCTCACCAAACTTCAACGCAATAAAATCTCCCAAAGCGTATCGGTTTCCTGGAGGTGTGAGTCGCTGGTCGATGTAAGGGTCCGGAAAATAGCCTGAAACGAATCTGAATGCATATCGATAGTAAACAAATTGTTGTGGAACTGCTAAAGGCAACAAGTTGCGTGCTTCCCTAATCGAAGCTAGGACTGGTTAAACGGCGAAGACAAAAAAAACGTCTGCATCAGCGTATACAAAGAGAGATGGGGGAACAGATAGAGGAACTCATGAAAACGAGATGGACAGGAATAGATGCTCACAGTGACCATCGGAACACGGACAAAGAGAAACAAAGAGACTCACAGACACCCATGGGAAACAGACGGAATACATTAAAAGTCTAATAGTGAAACAATTCGTAGGAGCACATCGTTGTCGGAAGTACCCGTAAAAGATTTAGTTCACGAACAGTGTCCAGGTGTTGCAGTTTCAGCAGGTAATTAGTGCTGCAATCAAGCAAAAGAAAAAAAATTAGGTCTACAATCGCTCACATAATAATGTGTAGGAAAAATTTACTTTCTCGCCTGATTACAAGAAAGGAAAAAAAAGGATAAGAAAAATCGATTAATACACAATCACAAGAAAGAAATTACATATGGACAGCGAGTGGTGAGGAAAGACAGGATGCAATGATAAGGATAAAAGGAGAAAGCAATTGGGGAGGAAGCGAGGTGGCCAGGAATCAAACAACTGCGATTGTACAAAGTTTTTTTTTTCTTAAAAAAAACTTCGTTCTCACCATAACGTCCCAGGCGCAAATGTCGGCAACCAACGTTTTGCGAAAAAAAAACGAGAATATGAACAAGAAAGAAATAGAAATAAAGAGCACAACGCTGCATGACTAACCAGGTGTAAATATGAAGACAATACCTTCAGTGGAGATCTTATATACAACACCAATTGATTCACTCTCCCGCAAATCTATAGTTTCATTGCCCATCGCCACAGGAATAACACTGCAAACGAACGTTTATATTAAAATAATAAAGCAATAAACATAAATAGACAGCTTACGTTTAATATTTACTTTGTAATGGAAAACTTACGAAATATTTGTTGAAAATAATAGCTGATAACAACTTCTGCATATATGATGTGACGGTTATTTTATACGAAACTGTTGACAATTTCGAGTGTAAATTGATACATACAAGTGACCGAATGTGACTGATGAATGCCCAGGTGCAGGAAGTACGAGGTAAAAGGCCGCGAGGACAGAATAAAACAGGAGAAAGAAAAGAAAAGGTAAGGGAATGGTCTAAAGGAAGAGGATGGGAAGAGTGTTGAGAAAGAAAAAGTACTAGATAGAAGAAACGGTCGATCGCACGACTATCCATCCTCCATACCTGCCCCTCGTAGATCACCTGTCGTGATCGTGAACAACATCGCTTTGATGTAATAACAAATAATAATTATTTGCATACATGATAAGCACTAAAGTGTTCGCACAGTGAATGCCTACCTGTATCACTTCCGATGCCACTATAATTCTGTAATGAACAATTAAACAATCCCTATATAGATATGTTGCTATTCTGCATATCCAAACAAAAGTTAAGTGATCAATCTAATATCACTTGAAGCGTCGATGCCCTCTCAATTCTGAGTTAATACCTATCGTTGTTACCATAAAGGAGCAATCTGAATCCGATAAACAGCTTCGTCGTCGTCCTCGTTCTACCAGTGTCTCTTCTATCGCCGCATTATCAAACCGATGTCAACTGCTTTTATAGCATTCCTCTTCTATTTTAATGGGTTCGAGGACTAACTAGAACAGTCCACGGAGGTTGCTGAAACAAATCCCTTCCCTCCCATCCACCTTTGGACCAGCTGTTCCACAGCACAATCACCACTCCATCTTATTTTCACCGGTTATTAACTGCCCCATAAGATGTCTATCTCCCCATGAAACCTTCTTTTACTTCTCTAAAAAGCTGTCATTCAACAGTTTTTTCGAACGTTTTATGTACAAAAATATAATAAATTCAATTATCGCACCACAGCAAAGTATACATCGATGCATAAGCTCAATTAATGCGTCAATGCACACATTGTTGACAATCCAATGGAAAAACAAATCGAAAGACCATTTCGGTAAAAATTTGCACCGCAATAAATTTGGATAATACAGAATGTAGTGAACTTTGCTCGCTAAATATGCAAATAATATTCCACCCAGAAGTCGGCTATCTTCCAGAATGTAATTATTTAACTTCTCATTCCCCAGACTTATAAGAATAATACAGAATGTAGTGAACTTACAGAATAATACAGAATGCTGTCGCAAACATTATAATAACAAAACGAAGATGACAAGAAAGAAACGCGGATACAGGACATTCTGCCTCCCCTCCCCCTCCCCCCCTTAACTTTACAAATTTATAAATAAACTGTGAACAGGTTCTGAGAAAAACTCTTGAACAATAGAACGATGCCATTTTGGTTAAAAAACGTGTAAGTAACGGTACAAATATGTTTTAAATATCTAAACATATCACACGTGCTAAATAAAAGTGCAACTCGGAACCTTTCTTATTAAAACACTGCACTTTTTAAAATTAGTGATTTTTCGAAAAGTAGCCATAATCCCTTCTTCAGTAAAATAGATATAACGATGTTGCTGTAGCATGTTTTTGTTTCGACGTTCTAACAACTATCAAAGTACATTTACACTATTCAGGAAATATCATGATCAAGGCTACCAGCTGCCTATTTTCTGCTTGGAGGTTCGATCCTGATCCTTAAAAAAACTCGCTTTCAAACGTCACCTTTCCGGATGTGGAAGAATGCAAAGCATTCATATTCGTTACTACTGCTTTATAAATACGAACATGCTATGCATTACAGACAGATACACACATTGAAATTTGTTAACAGAAGAATTCCAAGAGCAAAGAAACTGGATAATAAGAAACGATCCCAGCCACAACCACATTTCAATAAACTGACTTTCTGCAAGTGGGTGGGAGGTAGGAAGGGCGAAAGGGGAGGGGGGAAGGGAGAGAGGTGCAAGAAATGTGGAACGCAACATCAACTCACTGCAAGCTATGTGGGGGCGAATGGAAAAGGTAAGGTAAGAAACAGCAAACAGACCACCAACGTTTCGTAAACACGTTTAATAAGGGAGTCCGTAAATACTCTAAACGACAAATCAAAGGAACAGAAAGATTCCAGGAATAATCCCACGGAGCAAATCCCTTCTTACGAAAAAAGGATCTTGTATATTTTGATATTCCGAGAATGAATTAAAGGCAATAATATGTCATTTTAGCGCCGACCGCAGTAAACTGCCATCCGATCATATCAATCTAAAAATATACAATTCATCTTTTATGAGGTATTTTATGATCCCTTCCCTAATAATCGATAAAGATCAAGTCAATCGATCATTCCATGCGCATCCATACTCTGTGCAAAAAGACCGTTATCCTCTCTCCAACATCCACATACGAAGTGGATAGAATATCACTGAATTTTTTAGAATATAGTAGAGCATTAAAAAAAAAAATAAACCCTTACTTGAGATATCGATTTATAAATAAAAGCTCTCACCTCAGATACCTTGAAATAACATATGTGCCAAGAATATAAGCGAAAATCAAGCGGTTCATATAGGTGCATTCCAAAATGTGGTATCACACCATTCACATTACAACAAATGCAACTGAGAACGAGGTCGTGTTTTATTTCAGATTTGTTCTATTTTGATTTACAGAAAATGGAGATCAAATCGAATTGCAAACCTTTTTTAGTGATCAGCCTGAAGATGGCAATATCATTCGGATCTGACCTGATATTTCGAAAATAATTAGAAGATACCCCCTTTTCCTCCACAACAAAACAACCAGAAGTGATCTAAATCCCTCACATTTTCGAAATATTCCATCAAGCTCAAGCTTCCTCATCCTTCCCACCTTTTCCTTTCCACCCATTTCTTCTTTCTCCTCCCTAATCCCCTATCGCCGTCCATTCCGACAACCAAGCTATAATTCATAAGCAACACCGCACTCACATTCTATTCCACCAAAACACCCTGCAACTCGAAGACCATAATATACAAATATGGCTCAAAGCCTCATTTTCTTTGCGTCAACATCACATTCACTTGACTGTTTCGATTCGTCGGCTGATCTCTTCTGCGGTGATACATGAGAGGAACCACCCGGTGCCTCTGATGCAACTGTCTCCTCGCTGCACTCCTCCTCTTCATCTCTCGTCGTACCCTTAATTCATCATCAACAATTCCTTTCAAGTTTAAAACTTATATAAAGAAAGAAATCAGCTGCAAATAGCTGCTTATATTTGACTAATACTGAAAGATGTTAAAATTATTCTAGACCCTCAACGATGTTCTTCATTCCCACAGCACAAACCATTCGACAGCATGTGGTGTCATCTGTTTAATGTGCTTTCCTGGTCAGAACCACCTATGATACAATATCTTCACTATATCCCTTCCCCTTCTCTAAGTGGCAACATCGCTGCATCGACATGCTATATAACAAAGAGTTTTTACTAACACATCAGATCAGTAGAAATAGTTAAATACTCACAGAAGGCGTTCGCTGAGGGAGTTCCCAAAGCGCATTACGAACGAAATTGCTAGCTGCCCTTCGATTCAGCCTCGGTGCCGATGCACGTTCCTCAATTTGCTTCAGACGTTCCATACACTGTTTTGTTCGTGCCTAGGAATATATATATTTAATTAAATATTACAAAAAATAAAAAAATTTGGGATTCACTACAGTCAACTATGCTTTAAACCTCGATTCGACGATGTTTATGGGCATATAACGAAAATTATTGAAGGAATTGAGTACGTAAAATAACACAAATTTATAACAGTTTCAAATTGACTTCTACATTTTCACGACAGCGGAATAACAAAAATTTGTGAGATACTATGCACTTCCATTCTTTAAATGTGCTTAAGAATGATACAGCACATTCTATCATAGCGAAGAGGAGGAGGACGAAGGAGAGAAGGAAGAGGAGGAGGCAAGAAAGACTTAGGGAAGCCCTTAAGTTAAACCTGAAAGATCAAAAAGGTCGGGGCAAACAATGGAAGTATAACCCTCTTATGTATAGACAGGCATATTTTAAAGATGATATAAATGGAGAATTTCGCCCCTCATCACCGAAACAATCAGAAATTGACTCCTAGCAATCTTGTTAGCAAAGAAAAAAAAAGAAAAAAAACTAATAAAAGATGTCTTATACTATTAAATACAGCGATCTAAAAAAATGCAAACCCAAAATGCACTAAGCAATCACAATTTTAGATTTTCCTGTTTATTCATCGACACCTTCAATTTCAGCTTTACTACAATAAATAATAGTAACAAAGTAGAAAAAAAAAAGAAATATTCCATTGAAGATATTAAAACAAATACTGCCCTTAGTTTCAATTCAGTAAAATAATAGACTTAATCGAAAAATCTCTGAAAAGAAATAAAGAATACAATACCAACCAATTNAGATATTAAAACAAATACTGCCCTTAGTTTCAATTCAGTAAAATAATAGACTTAATCGAAAAATCTCTGAAAAGAAATAAAGAATACAATACCAACCAATTCGTTGGTTAGCGATTCATTTTCTTTTGGATTCTTACCACGTGTACATAGCAATATCCAATAAAGAGAGTTGATAGTGAATAGTGACATGACATCAACTCGTGCTCTATCCAATAGACGCATCTGCAACTCATCATTCATAAAGATTCGTCTTCTAATTTATATAGGCAAACTCAACAGCCTCATTTTCTTCTGATTTAGATAGATAGCTATGCAATAGGAAATTTTGAAAAATAAGACGAAACACGAAAAAGGACTTAAAAGTCTAAGAAAACATCGAAAATAGCAAACTGAGTGGAAGAGATGAAGAGGGGGGAGGAGGAAATAGGAAGGACGCTATGTGTTGCAAAAAATATATATATTCTGCCTTATTGTGCTAATGAAGAAATCAGTATAAGAAAGCAATTCATTGGTGGAGAATACAAAACGAATAATTCGGGTGAATCCAATAAAATGATAAAGCTGGATCTCCAATGTGACCAGCACCAAACTGAGGTCACTTGACGAATATGACGGAAGGTGAAGGAAGGCAGTGTCGTTACGTTTATTGTTTATAATACCAAGTTTGCAAGCTTAGAATTCCGTTAAATATGCTACATGCATGATCTAACCCAAACAAGAGTGTAAACATTTCTCGAATATTCAAATACGGCATCAAGTCCCCATGATCTAACCTCTTCTCCTTGCAATTAAAGAGTTAGCGATTGAATGGTGGCCGGAATAGATAAAAAGTTCTCCACATAAACGATAAAACGATAAGAATTTGAGTCACCTGAGTGTAAGCTTCGAATGGCGTATTGAGGGGAGACTGGAGAGCATCTTCAACGACGGCAAGGGTCTCATTGAATCTCCTCAGCTGATCAACGACTTCGGCTGGAATCGATTGGCTCATTACGCTGCAAAATATTCAAAAAGTTTATCTATAGGCTAATCTTCCAATTATTAGCCTTTGCCAAGAAAACCTATTTATAACGACGATAATACAGTATTATTTGACTTTAATGTTAAAAAAAGGACTAAAAATTTAAAAACTATGCTAAATACTAGCGCTTTCTATTGTATACTCGTCAAAGCACATCAACTTTCGAAGGGTAGGTTACTAGCTTCATGGGTTGCAGAATTGAAAGGAAGCGAAAAGGGAAAGATTAACCGCAAAACTGCAATTTTCAAGAAAACAAAGATGAATTGATTATGGTTCCATTGTGGGGCAACTTGCCACCATAAGAAGGTCTAACATGGAGCAGTTTATAAACGCTTGGAAAACCAACTCCACACCTGTCACCTTCAGTGAGTCCCACGGGATGATAGCTGCATTTTCATGACGGACTGTGAAATAAGGTCAAGACACCTCAGCCAGGTAAACACAGCAAAACGTCATATTTTTGTCGTTGAAGTTTTTGCGCATTCTCAACAATGAAACAACATCAACAGCAACTCATTAGTACAATATTCGAGGTGGAGAGTTCCACAGTTGGACACCTGCTCGTTGTACACATGAAAGATATTCAAAAATTCAAGAAAAGCAAGTTGTAAGGGATGGCATCATGCAGTATGCAGTATGTCCCCCCACCCAGTACGACCCATCCAGACCAATCGGCAGCAACTTTTCTAGTAGTAACGTAGGTCTTACTAATACAACTAATAATTCAAATCTGCTTTCTCAACCTTCAATCACTGAGTTTTTTTTCCTACTCAATCAACAACTTTTTGATATCTACAACGCATTTCAAGAAAACTATCAAAAACGGCACTGCTATTTGAAAGCAGATGGTGAAAATACCCGAAATAACAATAT
>JAAVTS010002685.1:0-10625 GCA_022845575.1 Baylisascaris ailuri
TTTCAGATACATTTGCCATGCACAATTTATGGCTGACCTATACAAAGATATGAAAAGAACGATGGAGAATTGTAATAATAATAAAGGGAGAAGAAAATTGGGCAAAGAGGACAAAAAATTTCGACAAAAATTGTGTCGTTTAAGAATACTCAACTCAGTGGACTTTCAAACTGGAATTTCGCTTTTTTTACAGTGATAAATGCAAAAAAAACATTCAAATATGCATATAGTGAATTAAACTTCCATTAAAAAAAAAAAAAAAAAACTTAGATCAATTGCTGTGCAAAATTTCCCGGTTAAACTGTTACTTAGGAAAAGAGGTAATATATTATTCTAAAGTTTTATTTAAAAAACAAAAAAAAAAAAAACAATCGATGAAATTTCATTCAACTATTTTGAATTGTTAAAACGAGGGAAATATTAATAACTAACGGAAATACTGATTAAAAGTAAAAGTGGAATTGAATGAAATGTAACATAAATCATTTAGAAATAAAAGTCACATCAGTTGTTGGCGTAGTTGATCAACTCGTAGAAAGATTCGTCAATTCGACGATGGAATATAGAAGACCGTTCACCACTTCAACTAGCAAAAACACTAATTAAGAGAGGAAATTGAAAATATTTTATAAACGAATTTTTATGAAAATTTTATGAATATATAAAATTACGAATAAAAAGAATAATAGAATATGAAAAAAAAAGAGGGAAATATGATAAGTTGATCACGTATTATAACGCTCAATTATATGGCTTTGTGTTATTAATATTTAGGATCACTGAAATAGAGTGGAATTGATGATATATATTGCAGCGTATGCAATCTTTGAGGAGATAGATTTCCGTTGACTCAATCCATTCTTAGTTGTGATAAAACTATGAGTGAAGCACAATTTTATAAATGTTACAACATTTCATCAACACAAAAGTCAATAATATTCAAGAAATGCCCCGAGGCGAAACATTTTATCAACTCATAAAGAATGAGGTTGAAAGTTCGATTAAAGTTGATCAACGGGAATTAAATGGCAATAAAATATGCACAAGAAAAACCAACATAAAGCATCACATGAAGGCAAAAATGCCTAGAATGTATAAAATTAAAAGCATGCAATTAAAGGAATCAAATAACCGCATCAAGAAGATAGATCTGCCGACTATAGATCAACCGGGAATGAAGCCGAAGTGTAAAGTATGTCAAAGAAGGTCACGAGCTACATGCACATCAAACGACTATCAAGCATTTGTCGTGAGGTCAGTTCGAGACAGAATCGGGTGGACATACAAGGGGTTGATGTGGGAATGTATCCATAGCACCTTCCAGACCGATCTTACAACCGAGTGGGGATCGAGTTCGTGACAATGAGTGGAGATAACGAGTTCATGACACCAAACAGAAGCAACAAGTTCACGAGGTAATCTCCTATCTTAACTGCCTATCTAACCTGTTAAATAAAAAATTAGCGGCACTAAAATAGCTCATTCGCGATGCAAATAAGTCGACCAAAAACAGTACAACAATCACTCATGCCAAAACATTACCGAAACGGTTGGGTGTTTGCTTCAATCAGTCGAGGCAGACACACATCGAAGCTATCCACAACGACGTAACACATGACGCGTGCGCGATGCGTCGCGTGTGCTCAACGTCACTCTCCTTTAGTGCGATGCTACACAATCGACGTAGCTTACAGAAAGGGGCCCCGTAAGCGTCTCTCACCAATCATCTGAAGTATGCTTAATGCCTCGATCATTACCTCTCGACTTACCCATCACTATTTTCTGGATGATCAGAGTTTCGATTGATCGATCGGTTCATTTCGTTATTGATATCGGGTGGAATCGAAGATCGATAAAATATTCACGTGTGCTCCACTCTCTGTCGAATGACGTCAACTAGACTACTTAACGTCAGCACTTCCGGATAAAACGTGCGATGTTGCATTCGACTTCTTCACTCGGCATTACTCATCACCTTTCGGCAATGAAAAGTGTGACGTCAGTAATATCAACTCTCCACTTTCCTCTTCCTCGCTCCTTGTGGACGGGGGAGGGTGGATGGGGGGTGGGGGGGGGTGAGGGGGGGAGAACCCAGCTGACATCATTGAACGACTGGATGAAGGTCAAAGACCATCTTCATAATTTGTTAAATTCTGCGGTAGATACTGACTGTTTACAATGAACACACTTATAACATTATCAAAAATTTACTTCTATAAAAGCAACAACATAAACACAATCCAATGATACAAATTGAAAACGTAGACAACCTTAAATGATAACAACAAATGGGATATAAGTGTAGTTTGTAGTTTGTAAAATCAAACAACGAGATTATATAATAGAATGCATCAGAAATTATTTATGAATAAAACTATTATATTTGATAAAATCAATCCTCTATTAAGAAACTTCCGATTCTTATTGAGAACATCATAAATAAAATACTAAAAGAAAATTTCTTCGTAATTTCAAAATTTTGCAAATAAAATGCTAGTACAATCGTCATACTTTCTAGCATAAATCACCTAGGAGAAAGCAAAGTGAAATATTTTACTATCGAAATTGAGGAAAGCAAATTGCTAAATTGAATAAAGTGATGAAGAATCAAAAACTATGATTTCCTAAGAATCAAAACATTCCCTTTAAAGTTTGAATCACTTTCGTTTTTCTCATCTACCAATATTGCTTCTCAATACAATATATNTCACTTTACATTCCCTTTAAAGTTTGAATCACTTTCGTTTTTCTCATCTACCAATATTGCTTCTCAATACAATATATTTATAAAGTGAAACTTGAAATGAGGCACTTAGAGTTATTATGTATAGGATCACGCCGAAGTCGATGTTGCTCCATGGGAACGCTCATCGACATCCACATTCCCCACTGTGACCTGAACCAAAAGAACACATTATACGCTTTCCATACTTAATACTTCATTAAGTTCCTAGGCAACGTGGCAAAGCACTTGTGTGACGTGCATAGTACATTTCCGACCCAATCCTAACCCCTAACAGCAGATATTGGCGATTAAGGACCCCTGATGATATGACCTCCGCGACTACTTATGTCTTAATTAACTCTCCTTATCCCTCGTTAAGGAACAGCTGCCATGTAAGATGCTGTCTGAATAAAGCACCAGCGATAGAATCAGCTGATAGAGTACTGTCCATGCGTGGGCAGTTCTTACCTTCCTTCCCTTCTCCTTCCCCATATTGTAATTTCAGGACATAATAATATATAATCTGACTAAGCAAGAGGAACTCAATGCAAATTTCAGCAATCATATTTGTGCAAATATCAATAATTGTGGAAATATTACTCAACAAAAACCATTCAAAATTCGAAATTTTCACACCTTTTTTTTGCATAAACCTCAAAAACAATCTTTTTACACAAAATTTTTACACCAAATAAAACTATATATCGCCAATATCCACAATTTGCTAATAGGCAAACAAATTATTCTCAGAAGCGTATACCAATGGGATGCCATTATGCGGCTCAAACCGGTTTTTCCGGTTCCGGGATGCTAACAACTATTATTGAAAGCAATAATTGAAAGACCCTCATAATAAACGCGATTCCTCTTCTCTCTTCGGAAATTACTAAACATTCAAAAACTCGCCTTGATAGATTTGCTATCGTTTTTCACCCACCGAATGCGTACATCCAATGCTTTCTCTCTCTGCACTCGTTCTTTTTCCCTCTGCCGCATTCGTTCGCGAAGCACTGCCGACGGATGAAAAGTATTCATCAATACCGTAATCACCATCCTATAATAAATTCCATCCATTTACTATCTAAAATTGGATTCGGACAGCCGGCTGGCGTTTAAGAAATGAAATTTAAACCTTACGAGATATTATCGTTGTGGATAAGATAAAACGTAACGACTACTATTATAATATAGATAATGGCATACAATTTCCATGATCCTTAAAAGTAAGTAAACGCGAACGTAAAAGATCTAATCACATGAAAGGATATTATCTCCATATATCCCATAATCGAAGATACACATGAACGACGAGTCTGTAACATCCAAAGCGAAGGATGTCCCGTTAGACATTTTCCACTACAAAGGCAAACGATTCCTATACGATTGTAATACGTCAAATATTCGTTTTTACTAGCATGAATAAAAAGCTTCGACTATATACTCATTTACATTACTGCTGTAGACTAAACCAAAATAGCGATCATTTTGGCATAATTTGTTTTGACAATTCAAATTAAAAACTCCAATTCAACTATTTTAGGATTGAAACGACAACCTTGGTGCGAGTGCAATAGCTGTTGATAATAGTACAACAAGCCAAAAGCGAATATCGCAGATTGCAAAATCGGCCACCATAACCGGTGGATCTTTTACGTTGAATGACGGTGATACTATAGCGTTGTAGACAAGCGCAAATACAAAATATGCACCCATCGAGAGCACCAATGAAAGTAATACTGCTGAAGTCTGCAAAAGCATACCTTCTCTATGGATCTAATTTTCTATAGCAATAATTTATAAGGCAATGTCAGCGAAACGTAAAAACGAATAGCTCTAATTTATTCTTGTACTCTTTTAAATGCCAATTTAAAATTAACAACACTTCCTTTGCGATTTCAAACACAATGACGATGTGGTCAATAGTTATTCCCGGACGAATGATGAGAAAAACGAGGGTAGGACCTCTCGAAATTTCTCACTCCTTCATTGCCCTAATCAAATACCATACATTACATAATTTTTCTTTCTTTGAAACAATTAGCCCACTTCTTGAAAAACAATATATATAGGCAAAGTGAGTTCTCCTATGCGAACAGACATTTCAAAATATTATCAACTGTTCAAGCAACACAAGATAATCGATCGTATAGGCTTGAAAATAATAACGAAATGAAAATAGTCACAAAAAAAGAGAGAGAAATAAACGTTACCCAAAGATTGACAAAAATTGCAAAATGAAAACTGTTGACGAAGAGCAATTGTGTGCACAATACAAATCCAAATTTCCATATCTCACAATCCGTATCAATAAACACCTTCAATTACAATAATGAACACATCACATTCAAGAAGCAATATCGTTCTAACAGAACCGCCCATGCGTAGAAACCCGTCCATAACAACCCACCTTCCCCTCCTCTCCCCTCCAGCTCTTTCCCGCTCGCAGTCACTCGACGAAGTAGGCAAACTCGGGAGACAAATTTAGACCCACACTCATCATGCAAAAAAAAGTGATGTAAAAAATACTGCAGCAAAAACAAACATCGCATCACAAACATTTTTGCAAATAATCAGCGATATAGTTGAAAATTCAAGATTCGAAACTTTATTAGAGCGATTAATAATGCCGAAAATAGATTCAAAAGTGGCAATTGCGAGCGGTCAACTTTCGCAGAAGGTACAAGAGACCACTTAGACTAGAATAATTGCTCACCTAGCATATATGCACTCAACACCTTTTCAATCCTCCGAAACCTCATGTGAATCCGAAGATTCCAATAGGAATCATCTCAAAGATTCGCTATTCCAATCACTATCGATAAAGAATGCATCCGATTAGACTAGATCAAATAATCCCCGAAGAGTAGAAACGTCGCAAATAAAATCTGATCGCCCAATATATCAACATATTACACCGAAGTTCAGCTGAGTACTATCCTCTCCAATTTATTCTTCCTACCATTAACTAAAATTCAAATTTTTTCCGCTTCAATAAAAACTATTTTTTAAAAAAAAAGAAAAAAACACACAAACCAAATGAGCCGTAAAATAGATAGCTGCACTTTGCCAAAGAGCATCCAACATATTCACCCAAAATGAGTACCATCGATACAGCTGAAATTTACACATATCAAATTAACTACCGGTAAGCTTCCAATTATCCAAATACTACATAGTAACCTATAGCTATAGTCTCAACTGAAAAGTAAAAGTGCAAACGTCCGCTGCCATTAGATTTTTGGAGATTAGCATCAATAAAACTAGGAATATGGGGATGGGAAGGGGGATTGAGGAGGGAAGGCGGGAGGGGAATGCTCTGTAAACTGTATCGATCTAAGCAATCATTAAATAACGCCTAAGAACCGATATGCAAACTACTTCGATTTNNNTAAAAAAAATTGGGAAAATAGCAATCGCAAAATATAAAAAACAGATATTCAAAATAAAAAAATGACGAAAAAATTTTTCTGAAATGCAAAATATTTAATGGAAAAGCACATTATCGGCAATAATATAACAAAATATAAATAATAAATTTGCCAATATAATCTAAATGAATTGAATTATAATCATCGAATGATAATATTTAATAATACCTTTGAGCGCCTGCCTTGAGCATAAAGAAATGGATGATGAAGAAGCAATTCTGCAGATGCATCTTGATCTGCCATTCCGAATAAAAGTGACGGCACTAAAACTATCAAACTACAATACATCCAAATAGAGCAATAAATAAACAAATAAGTATTAAAATTTTTATGACCANATATTAAAATTTTCATGACCATAAAAGTCAATATCAAAGATATCCACTAAAAGGCGAATATTTATACGCTCTAATAGATGCCACAATGTATGGAGTGCTAAAGATAGTCGATTCGTATTATAGACAATTATAATGAATTTAATAGTAAGGAATTCATATGTCAATTCAGCTTTACTTTATTTTAATCAACACGGCACTCATTTGAGATCATTTGAGATACATACATCATCCATCCATGATCTCCTCGTTATATAGAGAAAAAGTGGGTAGAAATAATGGGGAAAAATAATCTCTTTGGCTGAAAAAAAAAACCCCTATAACCTTGTAAAATATATGACACCTAAGTTTTATTTGTCAAAATATGGCATTAAAGCTATTAAAGCTGTCAAAACAAACATTGCTTAAAATATTTACAGCTATTGATTTAACGGAAGCTATTAAAACTTATCGGAAATTAAAACTATTGAATAAACAAACTTACCGGAAGTAAAAAGGAGATTATAAACCATGAGGTAAATAGGATCAATGGGCACTTGTGCACTAAAACCGTTGTAAATTTGACACCAGAAGAGAACAAAAACGAATAGCTGCAAATAAAAAAAAAATAAAATAAAACGATAGATAAGTAAGATATATAATCTGATACTACAAAAACTTGCAATTTTTCTACTTGTTGCAATTTACAGAGGAACCACATATACAAATAATATGTACATGCCTACCAAATGCTGTTTATTTGTGTTATTGGAAGATTTTATTTACACTGGGAACTAAAATGCAAAAAAAAAAAAAAAAAAAACTCTTAAAAGAATTCTAAGATAATATAACAACAAGAAAAATTAAAAAGCAATATAACTTAGCTTGGCTGACAAATACTCGTAAAGTTATTGCAGAATAGAAATTTGCTAAGCTATGCAACGGATGCAAAAATCAATGACACTCATTGCAAATTACAAAAGCATTCTTACTCATTGCAATAATTACAATCATCACTCATTCTTAGCGATTGCAAGACTTATATTACAATACTTAAATACAATACAATACTTAAAATTAAAATTGTGATGCTCACTTTTTGCCATTCGCATTCACTCTTTGTGATTTGTGACTATAGAAATCATCCTTACTTTTATATAAGTTCGATTTTGATTATGAATTTGATTTTGATCATTAAAAAAACAAACTTTTTATAGTTGTTTATACAAGAGAAAATACTCGATCTAAGCAAGACTTTGAAATAAACACTGATGGATGAGACTGTTAAACTCATTAATCAGCTTATTCACCATTTCAATTTAAGCAACAAAAGCTGAAAATTCTCAAAACATACATCATTATACTTAAATATGCCAAAAACAGTTGGCAATATAAAACAAGTTAAATACAGCAGCCCTAATTAGCGCATTCTAATAAAATAAAAAACAAATAAAAAATCAATCTCCATAGACTCTCAAAAATCATACAAATATTAATTAACTTCTGAGGATTGAAAACCAAAATAATAAGAGAAAATACAAAATTTTCACAAATATGCTTCAATTAAAAGTGAACGAATTTTTTCAAGGATTCTATAAAGCATAAAAAAAGAAACGAACCGCATTTTTATAGAAGAAATAAAGAATAATAAGGGCAAGTCGATAATAGCACCAGTGTCCATGCACCAGTAATAAGCGACTTAAAAAGCGGAAACGAGCAAAAGCAAAATCTGAAGCCATCACTGCCTGCAAAAAGCATCCAATAACTTAGAAAAACTTCGAAAATTCATGCATAGAAAGAGAATAAGCAAAAGAAGACCAAGTCATCTATAAACATCACTTAGCCCTCATAAACCTGATAATGAAACCTAGGACAGCCTCTCCTCCTTCTTCCCCTCCCCCCGCAAGTGAAAATCAGAGATTACCGAGCATGTGGAACACCTACGGATGAAGGTGTTTATATACCCTTGATCATTAATAAACCCGCTTCTGTTTTCTGAATGGGGCAAAGTGGCAACATCTGCTAGAAACGTAGAAGTCTCTCTACGTTCGTTCTATCCAACATCATAGTCGCATTCCCCAACGTGCTTGACGTTCAACAGCTCGTATGCAACATCCATTCGACTAATATACCCATGTCTATACATAGGTTATCCCTTTCCACCTCTCATGTAATGCTGCATAACTAAGCCTCAATAAATATGCAATTTTCAAAAAAAAAAAAAAAAATTTATTCATTTCTTGCCAATCATGCAACACAAACCTTTGAATTCTTTGCATTACTATCATTCAAATTTTAATGGTAGGAAGATTACAGTACTGAAGATTTTTTTTACATATTTCTACTCGTTCTTTGACGGAATAATTTTTTTTTTAGTTTTCTAAAATTTGATAAATGAAGAATAACTAATAAAACAAATAAAATTCATGCTAATAAAGCATAAAATGAGTATATAAACACGAAAGCAATCTTGTTTTAATGTCGCAAAACAGATACACTCCAAATAAGAACAAAAAATATGCTCAATTAAGTGGCTGCTAATTAGCATAATCAAATGTAAGCGATAAACAATGACTACCTGCATGCCTTCTTGACCGGAAATACCAATACCAACATCCGCGCACTGTATCATCGACACATCATTGGCACCATCCCCGATTGCCAACACCTTCCCTTTTAATTGCTCTTTGGCTAGCTTTACCACCGATGCTTTTTGCAGCGGTGTCGCTCGACAACATAGCACCGAACTACTCCTTAATTAACAAATGCATTATATATGTTTACTATACTTTAATTTATTAAAAATGAAAGAGATATGCGCACAATCAAATTTCTCATTCCTTTTCCTCAAATTTTCTAAATCATTAAGAAAACATCGTTGATAAATCATAGTTGTTTTCAAATAAACAAGCCTTGCCTTACCCAGAACTCGCAACTTTTTCCAATATCGTTCTTCAGACAATTCACTCTTGACACTTCA
Organism: Baylisascaris ailuri; assembly: GCA_022845575.1. Taxonomy (NCBI): domain Eukaryota; kingdom Metazoa; phylum Nematoda; class Chromadorea; order Rhabditida; family Ascarididae; genus Baylisascaris; species Baylisascaris ailuri. The sequence continues at coordinate 9,448 of JAAVTS010002685.1, forward strand.
AAATTTCTATTCACTAGTTATAAACTGGTTAGTAGAAATCTCAATCTATCTTTACGCACTCTCTTTGTGAACCTCAAAAAATTTCATTTGAAGCTTACTACAAATCGAACAAAGAATCTTGCCAGAACATTACTGTTGGCGGTGAATTAAATCTTCGATAAACATTATCATTGGATTGAGAAAATCTACAAGAAAGTTCTGATCGAATCTTCTAGTCCATCCTATCACCTTAACAACCACTCAATCCAAATAGAAAAATCTTTGGAAACCTTCGGACAATAAAACGATCTCTGATTCTGTTTGTTAATAGGAGCATCGAGTATATGCCCTATTGCCTTTTTTTTAGAGTTTCGAATGAGATTCTGAAGTGGCCGATCCTGTACGAATAAAAAAGATGTCGGAAATTTGCTACAGGTTATTCAATGTGCCAAAAAAGTGTTACAAGTTACAACTTAGAAGCAATAAGAATGATGTTTTAATGAGTCTCAATCAGCTGCCCTTTTATACACTACATTCACTAGAATAGATAAATTTCATGTTGCAATGCAATGATTCAGTGATCCAACCAAGCATTTGGAAACGCTGAAATATTCACCTCAGCTTATCTCTTTCAAATAAACATTGAGTATAAGAAAAGAATCAATTAAAAGGTGCTGCTTTAGCTTTAGTTTCAAAATGCAACCAAGTCTATCATCAAACAATGACCAACCTTTCAACAATCCTCAGAAATTTGCTGAGATTTGAAGATAGGAGACAAAAGGCTAATGTCGCGCCACTAATAACGACACCGAATTGTTTGCTTTCTGAGATCATCGATTGCTTAGAAAGTAGAGCATTGTGAGAGCAATCAGTGGTGAGGGGTGGGATGCGTCGTGTCAATGATGATATTCTTCCCTCTGAGTAGGCAACTCCTCTGCACATCCTTTCAAGCATAAGATCCAACATCTCTCCCGTATCTGATTCACTTCGTGCACTCAATTGAATCAACTCCATCGAAGGTGAGAATAGTCTGAATGTGAAGTAATTAAGCAAAAATTTATAAAGCATCTTTAGATTCTTTTCGAAGCTCACAGTAGTTTGATTCCATCCTTTATGAGAAAATAAAATCGAAAAGAAGTAAATTCGATTCTCGGATCGTTGCCTTCTCTCAATTTAAATATATATATATATATGTATAT
>JAAVTS010002685.1:12121-23882 GCA_022845575.1 Baylisascaris ailuri
AGTAGGAGATGAAAACTGGAGAGCAAAAAATGATTAACAGCAAAAAAAGAAACCATGCAATAGCACTTATATTTCTAAAACATAATGTGCCATATATGCCCTACTCTCAATTATGCATTTCTATCCCTTGTTGAATTGACGATTGCATTAACTATAAATAAGGCAGTAAGCCTACTTTGAAGCGTAGGCAATATTGACAGCCGTTTCGATTTTATCGCCAGTCAATACCCACAAATTGATTCCTGCTCGTCGAAGAGAGTCTATACACTCGGGTACTCCATCCTGGAGACGATCCTCTATTGCACTAACACCCAACAGCTCGAGCTCATTCTCGATTCGATGCGCTGATTCGGAAAGTTTCTTATCGCGATCATCCAACGCCATCTCCGCCTTGTTATGCTCCTGCGGTCAAAATCAATGAGAAAAAAGTGGGAAACTTTCTATTTTCAAATTGATGCACAATTTAATCAAAAATTTCATAAACAATAGAAAGCAACAAAAAATAATATGAGCACTGCTTTGTAGGGATATTACTTAACTAGATATTTTTATATGCAGATAAATCGATCGAACGGTTAGTTCGACCTTTGACATTTGATACTTATATCAGATTTTAATGTTTGATGCCCGATCTTCACTATGATTTTTTAATGAATTGATCGGTCTTTAAATTTCTTCTATTAATTTTTTCATACTTCAAGAAACCGATGCATAACATTTAAGTTGGCCGAAACACAAACATATAATAACAAAAAACGAACCAATTTCCACATAGTGTATTCATCCTCTGACAGGAAACGTTTACACAGACATAAGGTGCGAAGACCACAACTCGCATATAGAGAAATATACTCATCGGCTTTAGAGAGTATCTTCGCACCCCTATTCGATGAACTAAACCTGAAATAAATCAAACGTCTATCAACATTGCAATAATTAGCCTTCACAAAAATATTATACAAAGTATATTGCACTGTTGCATTAGACCAGCCTGAATCTTCGACGTTATCTAGAAAGACGGCTGGCAGAAATCGATTACGTAGAAAGATAGCTGGAAGAAATCAACTTCAAAGTGACCCCATTACTTTAAACAATAAAAGGTTCATTCAGCCAAGTTTCCATATTAAATTTCAACACAAAATTTACTTTCGATTGTGACACATAGCCCACCAACCAAAATCGATGAAAACACCCTAATTCTATCACATCTACCCATGAAACTAGATGGGAAATGTTGGAAATTTTAAATTTACACTTGCAATTAAAGTCGATTAATGATTTGAAAAATTTGTAGGATCAAACTGTACGGTGCGAAAGATCGATCACTTATGAACTATCAAATGCCCTGATAAATAAAAAACAAAAAACTAACATAAAGATAAAGAAAAAACAAACAAACAAACAAAAAAAAACATAAAAACAAACAAACAAGTTTCTACATAAAATGATCTAGTTAAAAAATGTGATCTAACAGGAAATCAAACCGTTCGGAAATAACGGGTAAAATGGCCGAGTCGGCGCCTTTGCAGTAAACAATAATATGACCCATTCGATCCCTCACAACGACCGACATTCGCTTACGATCCGAATCGAATGGAAGTACATGCAAAACCTATAGCAAATAAATATTCAGTAATAAAATTGAGGATATGATGTAATTTAATTATAAGAAAGCAATTAAAATCTAATCTGCACAAACGTGAATTAACTATATCAACATCTAATACAATGGTAAGAGTGGATAAAGCATTTCATAGCAAACTTCTTATAATCTATATTACCTTCATTTTTCTGAGATTAGCGGCCGGAAGTAAATATGGCAAAGATCTGGTAGTAGCCATGAGCTTTTATGTGAGAGGATATAGCCAACCGCATAAAACAATGACCTATACTTCTGCTTCGGGGAATTATAAATGTAAGAGTAGAGTATACCTTATACTTGAGGATGTGTCCATGTGGAGCGAGTTGTACAAGTGTGGAGCGAAGATGTCGACTGCAAAGACGTACCCCATAATCACTGGCTGCTTGAACAAGAGCTAACTCATCGGGTGATTCGGCCTCATAGATTGGATTCTGTACTACCTCATTTTCGAGTTGTTCTTCAGATGATGCCGATTTCTTGAATCTAAAACATTAGCTATACATAATCGAATATAGTCAAATCTCTAAGAGCTAGGAAATTTTATGAGTTCTCAAAAAATGTCTTCATCTTTTTGCAATAACTTATTCGAAAGCGATAATTGAAAACATTTAAAATTAAAATTTATTTGTTGATAAATTTCATATATTTCTATATATTATTCTTGGACGCTTGTAACGATTAATTATGAGGTTAGCTTCTCGTTGAATAAACAAAGAAAAATTAAGAGGAAATATTCGAAATGATGGCAATATAAAATGCATCATTTCAATAAAGATTGTGAAAAAACTACTATGGTAAATATGATCTTCTCAAGTGGCCAAAGTAGAAAATAAATAAAAAATTCAAATTTTATGAATATTTTAAAGCATAAAACCAACCTTAAAAGTGGACTCAACTTGAATCCTTTCATATGTAATTTGCTAAAGTTGAGAGAAAGCAATTTCGATGAAGAGAGTCGAAACATATCGGCTCCTAACAAATGCCCTAATGCCAACGAAATATGCTCGCCACTCGTATGCGATATATCAGTTGCTGTTGAAAGATGCTCCGGCACAGACGATGAATGACTTGGAGCTGATGCTACTGCATCACATTCAGCTGTCCAACCTCCTCGAGTTCCTGAAGCGCCATCTTCACCCCCATTAGTCGCCATCTCATCGGATTCCAGATCCCACTTGTCCACCTCAGTAGTAGGTGCTGTCTGCTCATCACGGCCACTGCTTTGCACCTCTGCACTCTCAATTTCATCAGCTGGGGTCTCTCGCTTATTTGCTTTACTCACTGATGTGCCCGAATCAATGACCTTTGTAGGCGAATCTGCAGCTTCGAGATGAGTAAAATTCGTTGCTGCACACTCTACTCTTTCATCGTTGTCTGTCATACGAGCGTGATCCAAGTGGAATTCAGCAACAGCGGATGAAGCATCCGTTGAGAAGACAACCGGCTGGTCGGTTAACGCCGACAAATTCGACGTATTGTTGTTTGGCCTTGCGGCAACGGCGCTTTCGAAATGAAGTTTCAAAGATGCAGATGGCTCATCTAATGCTGACGGTGAATTCACACGAGTGCAAGCAAACGAAACCTTGGGGACGATGTTGAAGTTACCTTTCTCGACATCGCATGAGCCTCGAAGTGCTGCAAACGCTTTGCATATCAATGAAAGCAATATAACGCTAATAATAATATAAAAATACTACATTTTCTTTATATATCTTTTCACCACAAATAAAAATGCATTGTGAGCTCTTCCTTAATATTAAAATTGATTTTCGAAGGAGATACGTTCACAACAACAAAAATAAACCTTAAATATATTCAGTGCTAATATTTTTACAAAAGAAGCAAGCACAGTCATTTGAATAGATTAAAAAACTTTGTGCTACCATATGGACTTTGAAATAAAAAATTAAAGAAATAAAAAAAACCTCTTGGAGGAGGTAAGTTTGAAGTTGGCGATGGCAGATGGAATGCCGAATTGCCCGCAATAAACGAATCGCCGACGAAAAATCCCGACTCATCCAGATTGTCCTCAAATAAAATTTGAACATAGACGAAAATAAGTAGTGAAGTGCACCTGAACAGCTAGCACGATGTTCTTTATTCCGTCTGTCAGGTAATCAATCATTCCATCTGTCAACAACAATAATAAAACTTACTGCATGACGTATTCAGAGTTTCACCTAACCTACTGCTCATCAATTCATTTATCCGTCACCCGATAGCTGTAAGTTGCAATTCGATCAATTGCGATAAGCATAAAACCAATTTGTATTTTTTTTTCAACTTGACAATTAGCCTAAAAGTTGCTTATAAAGTTGGAAATAATTCGCTGTGTACAAATGAGCGTAAAAACAAGAACAAGTGAGCTATTAAACTGCTAATTTCGACAGTTATAAATTCTGCACCCTACCGCAAATACTGATATCCTTTTCAAAAATCGTAATTAGCAATCTATCCAAATTTACGAATTACGCAATCAAACTTGTAACTTGAGACCTATTGCAAAAAGAGTGCAAGGAAGATGTGCATGAAATGACCTATGTACTCGAAGGATGTGGATGAAATGACGGATGTGCTCGAAGGATGTGCATAAAATGACCTATATACTCGAAGGATGTGAATGAGCTCGAAAGAAATAAAAACCCCACCTAAGCTGCAGCTCTAAAATAAGTTTGAACTTTTGATCTGAAAGAATTGATCGATCCTGTGGTTATGAAACGGGAATAAACATACAGAGAACTTCTACCAGTAGTGAGGATCTACAATAATGCAGTCAATCATGGATCAGAACCTGAAATGGAAGTTTGCAAGAAGCAGAATAACTCAGAAGCGAAGAACTAGAAGAAACCACAGACCACAGACTATGACAAAATGCAAAGGTCATCAATCTTGAACATGGAAATACGCAACGAAATTCCACGACAATAACCTAAATTCTTACTTGATGAGGTTGGGCGTTAACGACGACCGTATTGCAGATAGCCATATTGATAAAAAAATGCATTAGATCAGAGCCTGGTGAATTATCCTCGAATGAGAGGTCACCTCTGGCTAAAAATGATTCTGAAGTCCGCACTAATCGTGATCGTAGTTCGTGATCCACTTTACTCGACCGTAATTTTGTAGCATTTGATGTACTCGTTGTACTTGTTTCAGTACCATAATCACGTTCCGCTACATAGCATCGTCGGAATATCATCTAAAAAAAAAAAAAACTCATCTAAGCAAAAGAACAGAGAAGAAAAACAAACAAATATTCATAATTATTAATAAAATTGCGCAAGCATATGCCCCGGCATTTATCATACCTTCCTCTCTTTTTGCCTTATATGCCTTCTTCGCAGCTAAACATCACTGATGTCGACAGATCGATTCACAAAAGCTCGAACTACAGACTAAAAATGAAGTTTAACACAACACTGTGCTACTTACTATCTAATTCAAACATATTCAAATAACAACAACTCCTTATTACATATAAAAAATAATAAATAAAAAATGCACAAGAATGCTAATATCTATAGAGCCGATTTATGTATGCAACCAAGTAAGCATACTTACTGCTGCAAATTTATAATACGATCATCGCAGAGATAAGAAGAAAAACTAAGAAGAAAAAAATAAGAAAAAAAACGTAACTGGTTTAATATAATCAATAAGATAACCAAGTAAACTTGTTATTAACATCGAGAGCTCATAATTACGCTAATTTCACTTTCAGCAATTCCTTTATGGAAAATAGGAGATAAAAACCATTCATGCATAAAAATGCGGAGACATGACATAGACATAATGCGCTTTACGAATGCATACAAAATACATTTTTGCATGCATAAATCAATGGCCTATCTATTCAACGAAAAGAGCTCTCCTTCAGAAGTTTCCGTAATTTAAGCTATCGAGTTTTCGTTTGAAAATTGCATCACTCGTCTCGATAGCAACTGTAGGATTCGAAAAAAAGAAAGACAATCTCGCATCTTGCCAAGAAACTACCTGTTATAGTGGTAACCTGCTACGGAGGTACCTGTATAATTGGGATCTTACCAAGAAAGTAACTGTATCAGTTACTTTACGATGTAACTTCCTGTCATTCCATAATTTGCACAAACATGGTGCACTTACTTGATTCTCAGTCAACGTGCCGGTTTTGTCTGACATAACGAATTGCACCTGCCCCAACTCTTCAGGAATATTGAGTGCCCGACATTGAATCCTCTTATCGGCTGACTCGTAATACAAGTTGATATCTTGGGATGTTAAATAGATCTGACCCAGCTTGATGATTTCAATTGACACATACAACGAGATCGGTATCATTACCTGTAAAAAGTATCTAACGAATACATAGAAAACTTAATTTTTTTTTTTGCAACCTTGAGATCTGTTATTTTTTGAAAGACGAGATTAAAGAAGGATCCTATCAAAAGAATACGTCTAAAATAAAACAGGAAGTATAACCGCTTAATCTCGAATTTCCACGAGGAATTTTTGAAATATTTTCAGCGAAAAAGTATTTGATTATACATAATTAAAAAAGAACAACGATGATCGAGAAAAGCAAGGTGTAATAGTGAAGTAATGAGGGATATAGATGGACCAGTACGTATGCTACAGTTGAATCTACTTCCCTCTGCACTATCGACAGTCGCCTTTTTTAGCCGCATCATTTCTGGTGATCCATTTGGTTTTTATCACCCTCACTGAGATCGTCGCTTCCATACAAATAACACAACAAAGCAACATTAACACATCAATGACACCACAAAAATGGCAATATACGACTAAAATTTATATGCTCTTGATGTATTAATCTACTATACACTTGCAAACTACATATTAACCTGAGGTAAATCTCTGACTATGCGTAAAATCGAAAACTACATTCCTAAAGGCACTTCTCAAAGCCTTAGAATTCAATTCGCAAGCAATAGCAAAAAGGAATTTCAGAGCTTCAATTTGATTTATTGCTAGGGAGAGGGTAATTTCACACATTCGCCCTTTCTTCAATGAGTTTAATATCAGCCATCCGTTTGCATTATATTTAAAAAAAGCATAAAATATTAATAAAAAAATACCTGCAAGACAATAACATAACTCCAGAAATTGATGAATCCCTCAAATTCTGGATGCAACGTGTCGACGTTCTCAACGAATGTCAGATAGGGAACTCGATAGGGATCGATGAATGAGCTCAACCAAATCGCCGAAAATATCGCACCAGTAAAGCACATCACCAATAGAATTAGCACACACCAAATAATATCCCAATTTGTTAGACGCTCCAATTCACTACGTTTATAGCGTGGACCCGAATTATTCAACATCGCTTTTGTATCACGCCCTAAATTCACTTTATTAATAGTATTATTCTTATGTGTCAATTATATATTAAAAGCAAAATTTGAAATTCTTTTTATTGAAAAAATAAACCACTATTAATTAAATGATTCAATATAAACAGCTATCATTTAAAATAATGTAAAACTTATAAACAATTCCATTCGTTAGTTTAATATTAAATTCATAGTGAATTAACTAAAACCTTCTGAAGTAATAAAAGAGAAATAAAAAGGATTAACCGGCATAAAGAACGATTCCTTCGACAAAATCGGTGTTACGCACTTCACAACCACGTAAGAGCAGATTCATTTTACTTACCGGCTCCTTTACACCATTCTCTTGTTGAACATAACCATTAAACCTAAAATAATACACCTTTATTACTTCACATAAATGAAGCCAACTTTGTGCGCAACATCAAATAATAACTCAACAGAAAGTTCTTCAAGTTAATAATCTTTATAAGATTAATTAGTCATTATCAAATGACAACAGTTGAAGTGACCTGAAGAAGGAACAGGCAAAATATGATATGATCCTACCTGGTGGATAAGAACCGAAGTTATATCTCAGGTCACTGGATCAATTTTAAATTCATAATAAAGGTCTATGATAGACAAACTGCTTAGGTCACTCATTCTTTTTTGCTATAATTGAAGGAAACCATACTAATAAAATTTCAACGGACAGCTGTAGCAAATTAAAAAAAAAACGCGCTATCTAATCGATGACAAATTTCAGCGATGCATAAATAAACAGAAAAAAATATTGAACAGATTCCAAAGATCACAGATGATTTCGACTGATAACAAAGTGACGATATTAAGTGATATAATGATAATGATAAAAATGATCAAATAATCAAAGATCATAAACGATCTACTATGGGTGATAATTTCCACATTAAGCAAAATTTACGAGTTAAATAATATATAAGCACAAATGATTTATGAAAAAAGAAAAGACAAATTTAAAATAGTTCGTTAAATTGTTTTTGATTGTTAAATTTACATATCATATGCTCAATTTACACCTGATTAATAAACATGGCTTCTATAATAAAACATTATTTCATCGTAGTGAAACTAAAATAAATGAACAAATTCAAACCGTCATTGTTGATGTGTCTCTAAGATCGACCCTAAGAGATGACTATACAAATCAATCACTTAGATAACCAAGCAATCCACAATTCATAATTTAAAAACTTTTGGAGAATATATTTGGAAAAAAAAAATTCACCGATAAATTTGATTGTTTGGTTGCTCGCAATAAACAGTGGCCGTAAAATTCCTCGGCGTAAAGTCAACACTTGCCGATCCCATTGAAACGATGATTTGCCGCTGTTTCAAACTGCTCTCACCATCCAAATTTGACGTTTCCACATAGCAAATACCATTCACATCAGATGACCTAATAATTTCGCTAATAAACATTACTCATTTCTCTTTTAATTATGGTGTAAAAATTTGCCATTCATATACAAAGGCAATATGGAGACAGATATTGACTCGATTAGTGCACTATAGTGATCGATGATCGAAAATATTGCATTATTTTTCAATTTTTCAACACTAAAAAGCGATGCATTCCGTTTACGTTTGTTTTTTTTTCCACATCTCTAATCACCTACTCAACGAACATCATTCACTGTTTGAATTATTTTATCTCTCTCGTATCCTCTCTCCCTCGTTTGGCATCCAACTTCAAAAGGCACAATCGACAAGGCCTACATAATAGATGAAATGTTGAGCCATGTACACAAATCGACTCTTTAAAATATGCAACAATAAATTCATAAGAATGAAATCCAACAATATCGCAATAAGAGCGATGTTGAAATGCTTAAAGCATATTGAAATCTCTTTGGTGATATGATGCAAATTAAGTTTTATATGGGCTTAATTTAAAAAAAAAAAAAAAAAAAAAAAAAAAAAAAGAGAGAGAAAGAAAAAATCAACTGAAATACCTTAGAAGAAGGATATCGGCGGGGATAATTTCATTACAAGAAAGATGCACAAAATCACCAACCAAAATATTACGCCATTCCATCTTTCGATAACGGCCTTGCTCACTAAAATATTATTCCTATTATTATATATCATTAAATAAAACAATCTGAAATCGTTGTATTCTTATGTCAATACCGATCAATACATAAAAAATTCTAAATATAAAATTTCATGATGGACAATGTCCACTCCTGTCCCCTTCCCCCCCTCCCCATTCCCATCAAAATGTACTGACCGATGCATATCGCGCAAGTTGTCCACTTAATCAAACACAATATACCACTGCAACATTAATCACTAAGCAATTAGAGGACATTCATATATTGCATTTCTAAGATAACCTATAAAAATAAGCTGAACAGGCGAATAATCGAATTTTCCAAAACAACCGTAATTTTTTTTTTTTTTTTTATATTCAAGAGCGATAATTGACTTTTATGACAATAGTCTGGCAACAAATAAAAAAATCCACAACATTCCAGTTATACCAAAACACACACACACACACATACACAAATATAAAGACAACAAAATAACGATCATAACACAAATCTCGAAAGAATCTAATCGTAGTGAGCGTATAAAATACTTACGGATAACCAGTCGATTAAAAAAAAGATTTTTTTATATGGGCCTTATTTGAAGCATATAAAATTTAATAAAAATGAGGTGCCTCTTAAAAATCATTATGCATTTAAATAAATAAAAAAGATGATTGGAAAATCCTTTAAATGACTCACTTATCCCAAACTCGACAAGTTGAATGATTTATTTTTATATCGGATTTGTATCGTCGATAATCCTGAAAACAGAGTGGTAAACAACTAAATTAATGAAAAAAAAAAAAGTGGCAATTCGCTTATATTTCACTTCAATACGCTGCATAAAAATAACGATCACAATAAACTAGTACCGAACCTAAGAAGAGATATTTCCATACTTATAGGAAATGCATATTTCGAGTAACAATGGAACATCGACCGATCGGTACAGTAAAAAAAAAGGACAAAAGAGATAAAAAGAACATTAAAAAATAACCTCAAAGGCATCCTTAACTGCAGTGACCATTAAAACAAACGTAATTGGAATCATTGAGATATAACGTCCGAATGCACCAATAGTCATATTTAAGATAACAATAAATATAAAATAGAGATTCGCTGCACGATGAAACTGAAAATATTTTCATAATATTAGTGATAATCGAATGATAAGATGATGTTATCAATAACAGATTGCTAAACAATGCGCTCAATGATGCATCAATTAATCGCCTTTAATCAATTATACAATAATGCCATTAATCAGCTTATCATTTTTATCACTTAAAATTCGAAGCTTTCCCATCATTTCAAATAATGAAAGACAAAAAATAGACTATATAGAAGATGAATAACAAAAATTAAAGGGAATACCTGTTCGAAAAGATTTTTCGGTAAAAAGGTAAGCAAAGTATATTTAGTGGTGCAAATACGATTGTCCGCGTAGCTCCTTCGATTCGGATGCTCATATCGAGGCGTATTCGAATCGAATCTGAATTCATTCACTTCGATCGATCTCTACGAAAAACAACGACATAGTTTTTATTGGTTGTTTTCTGTAATAAATAAAAATACAGCCCCGCTGATATTTTGTTTACCACAAGCAACAACACAAGTCTATTGCAGTATTGTCGACGATAATTAAGAGTACAGCTGAGGAAAACATTCCCTTAGGCTGCAATCATATAATAAATAAACTTCTTTACTGTACTATTGTATCAGGATAGCGTATAGTAGTACTCTCTATCTACAAATAAACCTTACAATAATTTATAAAAAAGTCAATTTCAGTAATTTTTTCCTATACAAATGATTCGTTGAATCGCAGCCATATAAATATACGATTTGTAAGCAATAATCATTGAATTCATAAATCTTGTTGCATATTTATGCTTAGTACTATTACAATTTCTTCAAGCATGCACTTTCAGGTTTACAGACAATTAGAACAAACCCATGAGGTAGTGTTTCACTCGATCGATGATAAAAATATCCAACATTCGAAAAAAAATCTCAATAAACGCAGTAAAGTTTTCAATTAACACCCATTTATTTTATTCAATTCACTCATACAAGCGAATCAAAAACGAATCCACAATGCAAACCTATGATTCGGAAGAACTTTTCGAAACTCAGGTTGTGCGATCGACGATGCTGTAGCAGCACAACAACATACACCACATGGAAGTAGACTTTTAAGTGCCCGAGAGCTACGTTCAGCTTTATGCCGGATGATCGGTGCCGGATTCGAGAAGGCTGGTCTATAGAATTTATTTACTGATTATATCGAATATATATTTTTATTATAAAATATAATTTAATTCATCGATTACTCAAATAATAATTGTATAAACAACAAATATACAACACTAAAAACAAAAAAAAAAGATGTACATTAATGTTAGGCACGTAATTAGCCCCATAATATAGTGAGTTCGATTCGGAGAGAAAAAGAAAGTTATAGTTCACTCAAATATTTATATTCAAAAATCTCCATCAAATTATGAAATTTTTTCTTGGCATAAGCATTTTAAAGTTTGCAATTCATTTCAAACTCCTATTTGAAATGTCGGAAAAAAAAACTATAAAGAAATGAGAACTTAAAAATGCCCCATTTAAACCTTTAATTTCGAATGTATTTTAAGGAGGAAATATGGATAAGCATTGATTCAATGAAAACTTATTTCCACGTTCGTTGATACTCCTCCCTCTTTCCCCTTTTCCAA
>JAAVTS010002686.1:0-16944 GCA_022845575.1 Baylisascaris ailuri
ACGTGAAAAACAACGAGAAATATTGGTGAAACAGGCTTAAAGCTGCCCGACAAACGGTTGCCAATAGAAACGCACATAGGTTTTTCCATCAATTTTCTTTAGTCTTTTAGACAAGAAAGAGTGTACGACCTGCTTTAAAGCTTTGCGAGCTTTATTTATGCTCTTCGTGAGAATAAGGCGGTTGTAATATAATTTTCACTTGCACTCGTTAAAATATTTCAAGCTTTAACTTGGACGATGTTAGCAGATGCTAGTTACTGTGATACTTCAATGCGTTATCTAATAACGAATCATTGTTATGCTTAACGTCAACATTTTTTTTTTTTTTTAACGAAGATATTGGAGAATGTTTCCTACCTCATAAATGTTTTATCAAATGTGGGATGCTTTGAATGTTTGCAATTTTCGCCGATATGGATGTTTATTTCTTGATGATGCAACGACATTGATTCTTATGCTTGAGACAAAATAAATTAGGATTTGCCCAATGAATATTAATTATGTCGTTATGTTTTCTTTAGAAGATCCGATTAAGTCAAATTATATGGCTGATTCGAATGAACATCTTAAATAGTGGCCAACTAAACTTTAGTGTAGATTCACGCAAAAATTCAGTTAAATTAAGCAACACTGTCAACTCCGCATTAGCCATCATACATACCGACACGACCACTTTATCATCCTAATACATTGATAGTATAAGTATGAAAACCTCAAACAAATGCATGCCCCTCAAAAACACCATAACTGGCACAATGACTAGTGAACTCGTATTGAGGCATTCTATATATCCATATATTGCCTCAGGGCTCAATTGTGAAGTGGGCAAACTAATGATCAAAACCAACGTTAAATGCAATAATCAGCATTCATAAGTGAATCAGCGATCACTGAAGCTGATCTGTGCAAGGCAAAAGGGTATTATCATTTGCACAATGTGAGAGAAGGCACTATGTCGGATATTTTCTATTTATTGGTGATTTATGAAACTGCTTCGTTAACCGAGAGAAAAGAATGAGCGCCTATTGTACTATCTATTTCCTGTGGAACTCTTCCTCTCTATTATCTTTGAATACTGTATTATATTGGGATTATTGTTGACTCAAATACATGCTGAAATAATAGGCCTGTGCAGAGTAATATTTCCATTAGTTGCATAGGTAATTCTATAGTAAGCAGTTGAAGAAACCAATGAAATACGGGGAAATGCGACGACCATTGACATAGAACGGAAAGTTAAGGGATCTGTCATTCTTCTTACGATCTTTGAAGTTTTTCGATTGTCTTCTAAATCACACTTTATCATTTTATTTATAATTTAAAAAAAAAAATAGATATTTAAGCGCGAAAACTTGCCATATTATAGAAATGACGAAATGTTGTAACGAAATCATTTTATCGGAGTGAAATGTTTTCTCTTCGAAAAGCATAAATAGTACTAATCTTTGCGAGTATAGTGACCATATTGGCGGCTACTTCTTTGTTGACCAAGCGTTGAAGCGTGCTAAGAGTTTCTACATTTGGTCAATGTTCACTGATTGTTCAATGCAGATTTCGTTGCGCATGCCGGCACCGAGGGACACCAACCGACAAAGAACTCTGCTAGCTTGACCGGAAGCGATTTATGCGCCCATACGTGGCTGTTTCAACAATGTGCACCTGAGAACATACATAATTAGCTTTATATACTGAAGTATTGCTAGTTGTGATAGCAGTTTAACATCGTCCTAGAACATTCTTTTCTGTGACGGTGAGAGAATTGTGTCACCCACATTCTATACCGTTATAATATAAAGAACAACCATTAGCTCATATAGTGATGCTACATTTCGTATTTTCTAAAGTATGTTGCTGCATTTCTAGTGGAATAAAATGCGATTAAAGGGCGCCACATATTGGCGACGATTAATTTCTAATTTCTCGTTCATTCGGTTTTTGTATTTTCGATGTGAAACGATGAGTTTCGTTTTGCAATCTCAGATCGCCCTAAACTACTCATCCACACCCTTCTATCCATCACAACTGTGAGTCTTTACTTGCAGTATCTAACAAATGTTGGTTAGGGAGCAGAGGTAACAGGGAAGAGGGAAGCATGAGAATCCACTAATTACGTCAAGTATCATCACAGCTTTGCACGGCGATCATAAATTTCTTGTTTTTGATGAAATCCATCTATAATATTTTGTTCACGTTGTGCTCTTACATTTTTTCACTCTCGATATTTTTACTCAATTCTCCAATATCGTCAATTGCCAACTCGACACTTCGACATCTGATCGATGGATGCAATGACGAATCGCTACAAATTTCAAGCTGTCATCAAAGGAAGCGCATATAACGCCATAGATTTTCAAATGCGGAAATATTTAATTTGCAGCTAATATTTTCGTTGCAGCATTCGCGAAATTGGTTCGATTAACGCATAGGAGAGTTTCAGAATGCAGCTAATTGCGTATGAAATAAAATTTTCAAGGAAAAAAAAACGAATCTGTAGCCGGTTGCTAAGATTTTGATTCTCACTTGTCACTTTGATTACACCGCAACGACGGAAACACTTTCGCCTTTCATGCGCGAAAATTTGAGCATATTCATGGGATGAGGGAGGCAGGAGTGGAACAGAGGGTTGTTAGCCGAAAATTGCATCTGAATCGATTGGTTGGATGAAGATCGCACTTGAAAACTTTTCGGTGAGAAAGCGATCGTCAAATCTTTGAGGATGAAACCAAGATGTAATCTGTAAATCAGTAAATTTGTTGGTTTCGCAGTTTTTTTGTGAGTCCGTTTCTGTGAATCAGCATTGTTAGTCCAAACAGCCCAGAAAAAGAAACTGTAATCGAGGAACTCCATAAATTAGGCGAAGTTTTCGGAGAAATTCNAAGCCTAGAAAAAAAAAACTGTAATCGAGGAACTGCATAGATTAGGCGAAGTTTTCGGAGAAATTCTTTCGAAACGACCACATCTAATTTTTCCAAATTCTTTTTGAAAATTAAGAGAGAAACGAAGAGAAATTCATGTAAACTTGCATAAAACATTAATGTTTCATATGCATTCATTAATAAGGAAACATAGAAAATTAGTTTAGGTATGGTACCGATGAGCCAACCCAAGATATCTACTTTTGATCTAACTCTGCAGTGATCACGTTTACTCGTATAGTCGATTCTCATTTATTGTTCTTCATCCAGTGTCATTGATCGACTTATGTGCTCTGGTGCTGCCTCAGGCGATATCTTGGGCCTATATACGCTTCGCTGCGGCGCCTTTGCATTTCTTTGATTCGACTCATGTTAGAGCCGTGGTGTTTCCCATAAACTGCTTCTTCTCTCTCGCTTCTGCTCCGTTTCTTCAAAGATTAAGGACACAGTCGTGTGCTTCCGTCGACCATCGCTAAATGAAGTCGTATTAAATATGGAAATTTATTCAGCTGTGAATTTAAGACAGTAGGCAAATTAAGATCATATGGGCAGGCGCAGACGAATTGCTGTCAATATTGGCCTTTTTGTTACATTAATATTTCGTTTGCTCGAATATTTGTTGCTTTATATCTTCCTTGCATCTTAATTCAGTGCGTATTTCCCAAAAAACTGTTTTGGAAATACTACGTTTTGATGTAACATATATGTTTCTAAAGAGGTGGAATATTTTCATGCATGCGGTGATGCTGAATGCTGATGTTTCATATCGGTAAATTTCGTTCTAGTGCATTTCAGCTGAGGATTCGGGAAAGTGATTATCTTTGCTGCACGATGCATATGCCACTAATTGCAAAAGTTTAAAGTTTTTCCTCCAGAAATTTTTTTGTTCTACCATTCATCCCTTCATCCCATTCCGCTATTGTTATTAATGGTTGCAAAGGAAATAATGGAGTAAGATGATCTACTAATTGGTATGTACACATGTAAAAAGATCGAAATGTGCACCTAGCAAAGTGTAGATCATCAAATTCATACTGTCGGTTTTTTTTCGCCGAATGTGTCGATGTGGTGTGTATGTTGGGAATCGATATGTTCTGTTCGTAAAATGCCTAAACTTCTGATATTTGTGGAAAGTGCACGCCTCATTCTTTTTTGACTGCTTTATTTTCCTTGAATGCCGCATTCATCTTTATATTGCTAATCTTGAGTTCAAACGCGCTTTTGTGCTCTTTTTTTAGAGTTTTCGTTCGCAAGCGATTTCAAATTTTCGCTTGCAAATTTTTAGAACGTTTTTTTGTTGGTTTCGTCATATTTTATATTCGAGAAACTAAAAATCATATTCGATCGAATTTGTGTGAAGCATCTCGAGGCGAATTATTTTTGTTGTTTAATTCTTTATTATGAGTTATACTTGTTCCAAGTTGCAGTTATTTCGAGCATAACTTAATCATACATATAGTACATGTTCATCATTATATATGCTGGCTTTGACGGGCCTCTGACGGATAAAATCTTTTTTTTTTCTTCAACTTTTCTTCCCAACTTTTCATAGCCAAAACTTCTATTCTTCAATAAGGCGTCATGATCCTATACATTAATAACTTCATTTAATTTTACACCTTCAATTCTCCTATTCTTTGCAATCCATTAGATCCAACTATAGAATCTAATGCAGATCTATGCGTCTTCACAAGTACCAATAAAAATTGTTTGTTTAGTTAGGCGATCCTATTTGAGGATCATAGTTGTGATCACTCGAAGCGCATAAGAGTGTCAATAGTTCTAGCATGTAGGCGCACGTGATGAATGCCTAAGCTCTTTTTGTGTGCCAATTGTTGTGAAGGTCTTTAATTTGTATATTATTATTTGAGAATAAATACCGCAGAAATGGCGAAGAAGGTGACGCATGCGTTTGGTGAGAACTCATGAATACGAACAATATGCAAAAGTGGTTCTTAAAGTTTCGAATCAGAAATGGCAAGCGATTGTAGTTGCGATGTTTTTAGCAATACCCAATAGACGCTCGAAGAGCGGTTATAAAATTAGCTAAGATTTCTATGAGGGAGTACAAGCACGTGCTGAATAGCTATTAGTTGTGGGTAAAGAGGAAGTTAGTAAACACGTGCCCAAGTGTATTTGCTCATAACATGTCTCAGAGTTGCTCTAATCGCTCATATTTTCGTATGAAATGATACCTCAATCTTTTCCTACTTTCTCTTTCAACGATATTGCTGCTGATCCAATACGGTTCCACGCTATTCATTCCACATCTCAGACGAACAGCGGCATTAAATATTTGAATGAAAAATGATGCATGTCGATCGATGGCGCCTCCTGATTTTTAATATTTTTTGACATGAAATGAATAAATATTGCAACATTTTATGAAATATTCCTAGTTAACAGTTCAATGTTTCATAGGTGTTTAGTGGAAGCAAACTGTGGCGTTATATATATCTATGCTAAGGCTGCAATGATGAAATTGTTAAGTGCAATGAAGTGTCCGTTACTTAAATTTCACCGTTTGTATGAGCTCTTGAGAGCATAAAATTTACAGGTTATCTTCATTTTTACAAGCATTCTTTTGTGCATTTTATGTTTAAATATCCATAGTAACAACGACGACGATGTAGACATCATTTGGCTGGACGTTTAGACAGTTTCAGCTGACAACACTCACACTAATAAACCGTATTTCACTTTAGTTTACTCTCGAATAGTTTGAAGGACGTGATTACCATTCGGCTTCTAGACTTCCTATAATGTTCATTTTTCTACAAATCGCTCAAACAAAACCCTGTACATGAGAATTCCAATCGCTCAAGATCGTGACCACATAACTTCGATTTGCGTCTCGAACTGTTTTCCGGATGTTAAAGAACATAAATACTTTGATTAAAAAAAAAAAAAATTTCCCATTTTTTGAGCCGTCTCAATCCTCTCGATCGTCGTCCCCCTTGCAATTATTTCCATTGTATTTTCTTCTTCCTCATCTCATTAAATAATTTCTATCCATATATACAGGGTCATCATTTTGTAATTTATATGATCTCGTATATTTTACGGAAATTATGGAAATTTTTGGGAATTTTTGGGAAAAGTTGGCTTTAGAAATTTTTGCATGCCAACTCTTTTTCAATTCGCTTTGTGCTCCTTCACAATTTTCTCTGTTCATTCATAATTAGCAACTTAGAAATCAATAATATGTCAAGACCCTATGAAAACTTTTCTTAATAGAAAATAGGATAAGCTAATATGATGCATTTTCTGTATTTCGTTCAAAGAGCCTTTCGGCATCCGCATGGTCGTTCACGGAAAATATCTACTAGTTGTTCTGCTTTCCCTCATTATTTATTTCTTACCTTATCAATGAATGCTAAGAAAATGTTTATGAAAATTTTTGCATGAATACTCATGAGTGTATTTCACTTCATAAACGAAAGAATCAATTTTAATTCTTCGAATTTAGTTTCAAGCCGTATGCAAAAGGTGCCAATTAAAATGTATGGGTTGTGCTATTTCAAATATTCAATCTCCACGTATTAATGCTAGCTTTCTTGAATTGTCTGAGCATCCTGCGAAGCTCATTCACACAGTCGATGTGCTGCCATATTCATCAACAACTGAACCTCTCGCATATATGGATAAGCAGAAATCCGAACTTGCAGTAAATAACAGGTGATTTAATTTACATTCTTGCGGTTTTTTGTATGTCTTCGAAACTTTTCCTGTGTAACTTAACGTTATATGTGTTGTCAAGAACGTCATAGTTGCATGATGCCTATATTGTTCATTCATGTTTGACCATCTAAGTACTTTTTCAGTTTGGGAAGCGTTGTAGCTGTAGTTAGTGGAGTTGATGAGCATGGTCTATAAAACAAGATCACTTCTGTAGGACAAACTTGAGTTGATTTACTGATTTCAAAAGGGATCATAAGCATTCGAAAGCATGCAAAAACCGGTTTAATAAGTTGGATTAATATTTATTAATATCTCCAACCCTTCTAGCATGATTTTTCACCTATGAATGCCATTGCATCTTAACTTTCGATGAATCGTCATCATGCGAAACAATTTATTGGTCGCGAGTGACCCAACAAAATTTATGATTCGTCTTAATGCGAGACCTCAGCCGGGGTGAGGATGGCAGTGAAATTCGAACACTAATTTGTAAAATCGGGTGTTTATCTCACATTTTTCACTTCGCGAAAGACGAGGCCGCTGTGGAAAATTTTGTTCGGTGATCCGATCGCTAGATTTTTTCTGCGGCTATCAGCCTAAACTCATTCTCCTATTTCATTTGGAAATTCTATTTCACTATTATGACTATATGCAGAAATTGTCATAGATTGCCATTCGATATGGAATATCAAATCATTGTAGCTATTCAAATTGTTGTTCTATGCAGGAGGGAATCCATTACAGAGAATCCTCGCAGCGTCCCTTTATGTCGCATTCGACTGCACGGACATTCTCAATCGATACTTCACGGGCGAAGACTAATGCACAGGTTGTCTCGTTATGCGCGGAAAAACTCGGTCTTCAGGAGGTATTATTCCTATTTTTTATGTTTCCAGCATTCATTTCTATATGTTGTTTGATAGGAATACTATTTTCATGAAGGCTCCCTCGGCCATTGTTCATCAACTACTGTTGTTGAAGAGAAATGCATTATATGCAATAGAGTTTCTCCTCAATGTTAATGATGGTTCGGGGGTAAGCAGAATTGGGAAGGGAGGGGGATACGCAGAATTTCTCCAAAGGTGGGATTGGGTGGTTTTCATCCCAAATTTCGACTTTGNGTTCTCTCCAAAGGTGGGATTGGGCGGTTTTCATCCCAAATTTCGACTTTGCAGCAAAACAATTTGCATTCTTTCTTGAACGACATTTTACAAGAGAGTATGTCATACTTGACAGCCGGGTGGGTCACATTTAGAAACAAGTGGATCACACTTTTAGCTGTGTGAATGACATTTACAACGGAAGATGGAGGGTGTGAGGTCACATTTTACAGCCAGAGGGATCAAGATTGATTATCGGCTGACTCATATGGCACGTATTGGGGCTCGACATTTCGATAGGTGACATTTCACGACTAGTTCGATGCACTTCATAACTGGGCTGGTCGCATTCTGTAATCGGTTGGACTGGAAAGGCAAACCTTTGGAAAATTTCAAAGGTTTTTTCGTCTAATGCCTTAAGGCACTCTAAAACGTCTTGATTGCGGTTATGCGATTTGGCTGGTTACCCGAAGCGTAGCAGTAGTATTTATGCCGGAAGTAGAGTTAAGACATTTAGTGTGTCAAAACCGATTTCAGTATCCGGAAGGCAGGAGTGATGGAAAGCCTTGCGACATCTATTGGCATAATGTCGTTTATCAGGATATGAAGGCGGTCGTTAAGGATGTCAACGCTAGAGTCAACAAATTTCCAGGTACCCATTGGACCATTTCCGCATGCCATCTAATAGTGGCATCTAAATAGTCACTCACGCATGAAAATAAACGGCCAAGTTTGCAATGCATTTATACATACCTATTCATTTTAATTTTCAGTACCAATCGGTTACAGATATGCTCATCAAATCATATATCAAACAACCGAAAAACTTATCAGAGGGTTGGTACGATATAGCAACTTTGTATATCCATCCATCAGATTATCGGGTACCGTACTTTACTAAGAAACAAAATATGCGCAATATGCTTCAACCTAAGCGTCAGTGTACGCAAACTTTCTACAACGGATTCGATTTCTCGAACCGGTCAGTCGTGAATTGTGATGTGAACCTACACGAAAGGCGAATCGATGCTCTGAGAATGATTCAATTTTTATGTGCGCTTAACTCTCTAGCATCGCGCTCGAGTTTGCTGGATCAGCCTGAAGATCGGTAAAAGAATCAGGGTTTGCCATGCTGCAGAATGTGTCCACGAATTTCAGTGACGCCATATTGGCTGATTCCGGAGTTGAAGTTATCAGACATATATAAGCATACGCGTAGAAGTGCACTCAGCGATCACAATGCGCTTTCTAAATGCATCTGCAAATACTTCCATCATTATCTGTTCCTTTTAAAATTCATTGAGGACAGCGATCACATATCGAAACTCAAACATCGAATGACGAATAAAATAAATTAATTGTAAAACGATTTCTGAATTTATAAACTTCATCGATTTATTCGCTTAACATTCTCAACTAATTCGTTGACATATCAGGAATGACTGATTTATCGAAGAAAATTTCATTGTCACGAGCGATCGCCTCGATGAGAAGACTTTTCCCAGATGAATATGAGTTCTACCCGAAAAGTTGGTTCTTACCTGCACAACTTGATGAATTTATTGAATATTGCGGTAGCATATATATGAGCACCGATGAGGAGGACTATATTGAACCGCAACCGAAATGGTTTATTGTCAAGCCTGATGATGGTTTCTTTTTTTTTTTATTACTTATCGTTTTATATTCATATTTTAATATATTATTAGCTTCTATAATAGAAGAATTAAGTTTTGTCATTTAAATACTCTTGCAGCAGTTAATATTCTTGGCAACAAAAGAAGTGAATTCTTTTCATCGTTCTCTACAATCCGACGTTTCCCCTTTTTAGAGCTGAATACCGCCTTATTTTCAATGCGATCTTTTTTTTTTTTTTTTTTTTTTTTGAAGACAAACTCAGCCAAAAATGGATTCTCGCTCAAGAATTGTTTCCCATAATTAACTTAAAAATGTTAGGCTATCAAGTTGTCTAAGTCAATATGCGTAATATTTCAGATTTGAAAACTAATAAAACAACAAAGAAAAGAGAGTAACAATCCACAGAAAACAATAGTAGCTCATCTCACTTTGAATAATAGCTTCATATTGAGCAGTAGCTCACTCTTCTAGTAAGAGGAAACAAATATCACGAAATCATTCGTTAATATCGTAAGGGAATTATAGAACGACAAAGGAAACATCAACGTTGAATTGAGAGATCATTTTTTAATTCTACAGTAAAGGAAAGGAAACAAATATGACTCATATATCTTAGAAGTGGCAAATGAATCAATTGATCAAAATTGAGTTTCCTATCGTTTCTAACTTGAATATTACCATCTTTTTCGTTAATCTTTACTGAAACATTGCAGGTGCACAAGGTACGGGTATTTATTTGATTAATTCACCAAGCCAACTGAAAGATACATCAACGAAACAACTGATTCAGGAATACGTCGCCGATCCTTTCATAATGGGCGATGGTTTGAAATTCGATTTTAGAGTTTATGCGGTTATCAAAAGCATCAATCCACTTTCGATATATGTCGCCAGGGAAGGTATCTTTCAATATAATTTTATTTATTCTTCAAATCGAGTATCTGTCCGTTATACTTCTGGATGGCATTATCAGTTTTACAAGGCAAATGCAGTGCAAAAAATGGGGGAAGAGGGAAAAGAGAATAAGAAAAAAAGACGAGAGAGAAGTTTCGATAAAATCCATTAAATATTATTTAGAAAATTATTCATTAAAAAACACAAAGTTGAAAGCAGAATGTTTAGGAGAGAGTTTCTTGCAGAATTGAAATGAACTGCAATAGAATGCTTTATTTATTTTAATCCCTTATCTACCTATGCATTATTTTGCTTTTTTTTGCATAGGTATGGCACGATTTTGCACAGAGAAATACTCGAAGCCAAGCACATCGAATTTCGACAATTTATATGCACACTTAACGAATTATTCGCTAAATAAAGCGAACGATCATTACGTTCATAGCAATTCACTTCAAGATCAACTCAAGGGTATTGTTTTATCGTTGACCTTTTGTAACAGTGCTGGAATACAGTATTAACATTTCGATATTTAAATATTGCAGGATGCATTATTCGGCCGAAGCTTTCAACATGCACCTTCATGAGAATGATGGCTTTTCTGGGGGTATATCATTGATACTATAGGAATTCACTCAGAAATAACTTTGTTCTGTGTGATAAACCATGTGAGTTTATTCATAGATCATAGTACATTATGCCAAAAGGGAGGGGCAGGAGATGGGGGATGTGCATGCAATTCGACCGGCTGTATGCGACTTGCACCTGAATGACCAGTGGACGCAGGTAGACGGGCATAATGCCCTTATTCTAAAATAATTCACATCAAAACGCATAAATAAATTAGACCTGAGCTTCTCATATTCATTTTATTGAAGCGATTCTATCACTTAATAACGAACAAGATAAACTTAAACATTACATGGAATATGTTCGCGATTGATCCATCTATACTATAGAAAATGTCAAAATATTATAGTTAGAAATAATTTTATATACAATAATACAAATCTATTCTTTAGTAATACTCTCTTTGATATCGTCCTTCCCCAATATACGCTCAACCTTTTCGAATAATCCTTCGTTATATGCTTATATAGATTTTATTTATTTATAGCTATCGATAAATAGGAAATATGCAAATGTTTTAAATATTTTAGTGACTAATTTTAAGGAAGTAAACGTCTTCTATCAACGGTTTTTCATCAAATGGAAGCAAGAGGCGTTAAAACAAAGCGTTTATGGCACAATATTAAATTGATTATCGTTAAGACAATATTAGCGATGGTACCGGAAATAATGCTCTCTTATGAACATTATTTTTATGATGCACCTGGTCCACAATGTTTCCAGGTAGGAAATCCTTTTTTCCCGCAAAGGTTCAATTAGGATACGAAAACTTGACGCAGAAACGATGAATATTTTAACGATGATGTGGTAATAATACGATGTGGAAAACTACATCTCCTATATTTTAAGATTTTACGCCTATAGTTCTCATGCGAAAACTCTTTGGCAAAGTCTACAAATTTCTATTTTTTCTGGCTATTTAATTCGAAAAAAAAAGAACCGAAGAGAATTAAATTTTGATTTAATTTTATGGGATACTTTTTAGCTTGCATGTCATTCTCATTCCCCGATAGAGTGGTAAAAGTTTCACTTTAGAAATTTTCCATTCGCGCTTGTGTTGAGCTCTTGAAATCAGATCACTTCTTGTTAACAGTTCAGCAGTTAATATCATTTGTGTTTTAATAGCGTTGATTCCTATTGTAAAAAGCTTTCGTGCCGACATTTTTCTCGCAATTTCTGTTAAAAGCGATCTATGGCATCATTAAAATAGTGCATAATTACGATGTTTTCAACTCTGTATTACTGAAGAAACTTCGATGATGGAATTTGCTGAATAAATCCTTTAAAAAAACGAACTCTCAAACCTATTAAATCACTAAGTTATCTTTGTATTATTGAGACTCAAAAATTTGGATGTCAGTTTTCTTCTGCGATACAATTGAGCGAGGATGTCATAGAAAAAAATATCTGCTCTGACAAATTCCTTCGTTTTCCAAAATGTCTTTTTTTTTGCAAAATCTTATTTGCAAAAGCGTGTTTGCATATTGCATATGTCTGTCAGCCTGTCTGCTTGCCTATTAAGTAGTTTCAAGCCATACGAAGTTTAGTAGGTATATACACGCAATTATGTTATAGCTATATAATTTAGACTCCTTCATCTCATTCCACTTTTGTTTTTCAATTTGAATGGAGCTATATAGGTTTAAAGGTACCAAAAAATGCTTACATTGGTCTGCTTTTCGTCTTATTCCGGACGGCTCGTTAAAAGTGAATTTTTTTCGAAAGAGTTTTGAGAACGATCATGTTGATGAAAAATATCGAGGCATTATTCTCCACATTTTGATAATTTTATATACATTCTATATAATCTTATTCATAATTTAATTGGTAAAATGAGCGTAATGTAGAGCAGCTAATTCCGTCAGGTGTTTTCGGCTTAAGAATCCTAAAGACGCATATATCATCACTCCTATGTGGTATTTATCGATGAAACAAGATTAATAAAAAGTTCCAATAATGATAAAATATTTTGTTTAAAAACCGATGAGTTTATTGGAAATGGTTCTTTCATTCGATATGCAAAATTTTAACGCTTTAAAGCAAATAAATAACTTATGATTAGCATATCAATCGTTTGTGGCCATATTACGATGCTACTAAGAGCCAAACCAATCTCTGCTGGATTAAAAAAATTCAATATTTGAATATGGAAATTCATCCATATTCCATATTTTATATTTCGGATAACAATTATTTGAATATGAAAAAAACTTCTTTGAACAGATAATGGGATTCGATATTTTGGTAACGAAGGAATTGAATCCGATTCTTCTCGAAGTGAATTCAGCACCTAGTCTCACTATTGACCACACTATTCCTATGCCTAACGAAGAGGAGATAGAAAACGTTGAAGCGCCAAGAGTTCGATCGGTCGTCGATGAGGTTTATTTATCTCATTTGAGCAGCAAATAATATTCCTTTCTCATGTCCTCTTGAATGAATTATCCCTGAAATCCATCGTATAACCCATTCCTTGGGCATACAAACTACGACAGCCTACAGATGCAAGGATAGGTCAAGCCAAACCAATACACAAAAAAGAGGGAAGCCGCGAATGCAGGTATTACATTCCTTATCAAGACACCTTGCAGAAATTGAGGGAACCGCACCCACCTCCTTCCTCCGGAACCTGCACGGATGAGGAAATTAATATTACAAGGTACTGCAAAAGACAAATCTGGAACGTGTGGGGTCCTGCGATATGCAAAGGCGAGCTGTATAGGCTGGCGAATCTTGGCCATCATCTAATAGCAGCTGACTTCGGTCGACCATATGTTTACCCTCAAAAAGCCTGATATATCAGTTTGGGTAGGATATTGGCCGGAAAAGTGTTTTCTGAAATTGTGGAGTCAACTCGGGAAAGTCGACAAAACTTGCATCTGATTTCGCAATCGTCTTTTAGCTCCACTTAAGCTTTTCCAAACTTCTATGTTGTGGTGTGTATATTATGTGAATTTAATATTGGTTTATTCGAGCAACAGAAGAATAGAAAGTGAAAGTTTTTCGTGATGTGCTTGATCGATATTTATGTGGGCGGTCTAATCCCGCTTACATAAATCAAACTTTTTATGGTATCCTTCATGCAAAAAGAAGTTTTCACCTTCTTCCCGAAACTGTTCTTTTTTTTCAAAAACGCATTTCATTATAGTCTCGAAATAAACATTGGCTATAGCCGATACCTTTGAAC
This sequence comes from Baylisascaris ailuri, assembly GCA_022845575.1. Taxonomy (NCBI): domain Eukaryota; kingdom Metazoa; phylum Nematoda; class Chromadorea; order Rhabditida; family Ascarididae; genus Baylisascaris; species Baylisascaris ailuri. The sequence goes on from JAAVTS010002686.1 coordinate 14,046, forward strand.
CGAATTAAGTCACATGCTTAATTCATCGGGTGAGCTGAATAATTCTCGAGCTTTCGTCATGAAATGTGGTAAACGAAGTGAATTTTTCATCGAATTTAGAGAAAGATTAGTAAGTTTTCCTCCTAAATTTCCTTAAATCAGATTTCCCTGATCGGTATGACCACAAATTCCCCCATTGTTTACTGCCTTAAAACTCTCTACGAATGCTTAACTTCTTCCTGACTATAGTTCCCAAATTATAGCCATCTTGAAAACTAACCCTTCTCCACTCCTCACCTAGAAATACTGCACACAGCCTTTGATTAGGATATATGAAAGATTTAGCAATGTGACTCCTTCATGGTCTTGCATTTTGGAAATGCATCACATTATTTGCAGGTTATAAAAATCCCTCTTGTTATGGATACAATACTTCTTGTTCTCGATTTGATAGACGATGTATATAGTGCAAGGTCCACCAGGTTTGTTTGAGTTTTTTCTATTATTCTCCATTCGAATCGTTTACCTTATTCAATAAACTTTATTATAATTCAAAAACGAAATATTAGCATACTTGAAATATGCTTTGAAACTTTGAAGAAATTTTATTTATGAAATCTAAAAAATCCTAAGCCCTAAACTGCTACATTTTCATCTTTTCAGAAGGGGATAAGAAACTATTGAAAAAAATGTTGAAAACGGAAATAACTTTGCAAGAAAAAAAAAGAATGATAAAACTAAATTCTTCAAGAAACTAGGTTCCCTATTTTTGTTTGTGGGCTTGCGAATCTATAAGTAGAATTTATTTCCCTTTGAATGCTAATGATTTCATTAAATGATTAATAAAAATATTTTCAATAGCTTTTGCTTTATTCATTAGGAATCATTTCTAACATTTTCGTTTATTGTTTAATGATTAGTCGCATCGAATAGTCTCATTTGTCGTTCTCTTTGAACGCTATTCTATTCGGAAAACTCTATGAAAACATCATTTAGATTATTATTATAATATTTGTGCAGAAAATCACTCAAATATTATACGTTAATGTGAATGATATAGGTTTATTAATGAGTACATTCCCTTTTTTTTTGTAGCACGATGAGCGTTCTATCCGATAGAGGGAATTCGGTTAAGAAAGCAGTTGACGATATGAACGCATTATCTCTAAAGAAGAAATCACATCTTTCTGAAGTTAGCGAGTTTTATCTTTTTTTAATTGATAGTTCATTTTGCATATCTTGAATTTATAAAAAATAATAAAAATACTTGAAAAATAAAAATTTCCCGTTATCAGAGGTAAATTGTTATCGAATTGAATAATAGACATCCTACAAACTATATAAAACATAGAATAAACCAATTTCTTTCTAATTACATATAACATCGTTTGACATTAGTACACTTTTCATATCTGTTCAAAGAGCTTTCATCACGCTATTCCAACTAATTTTTAGTGGCCAATTCTAGCTGAGTTTTATTCTACAGTTAGATTCTTCTAGATTGTGTGCTTAGATTTTTCGAAAAGGAGGTCATTGCATTCAATTTTACTTAGGCAGTTTTCTATTTTTGGGGAATTTTAAAGCAAAAATCTGAACTAGCATCCTAGAAGAACGTAATTCAGGAACGAAGACGAGGTCATGTGATAAGAACTTTTTTCAAAGGCTAAAAAATTTCAAAAAGTGAATATAAGAAGTGCTCCGAGAATGATATACTTCACATTTAATAATAAAATTTTATCGTTGTAAGTTCTTCGGAAGCAGTCAAAGTCCGGGACTTCTGGATACCTCCATAACATCCTGGATACCTCCATAATGTTCTATTTGATCAATCACTTCCGATTTTATCACTGACAAATGTGATCTTATTGGCAGATCACGTTCCAAAATTTCATAGAGAATGATCGCAGGTAATGATTTAGGGTGAGATTCAGTGCACATCGTTATTTTTGGTGATAACCCTTAGAAAATTGCACGAATTTATTTCGAATTTGACAACGTTATTGACATTTTCTATGAAAGACGAGTTTTTAAGAAAATCTTGAGTGTTGAATTTTGAAATTACCATATAAAATATGATATTTATTTACTTCATAGATATTTCCATGCCGTTATGGACAGTGCAGTGGGCATTTGCTTTTCCTTGATAAGGCTGTATATTTATTTATGCAATTCGTCAACTTAAAACTAACATCGTTTATGACGATTTCCGGTGCTCGAACGTTTATTAGGTAAGCTCCACTTTGGAACGCTTTAACTGTCCTCGTTTATCTGTTGATACTACCAATTTGCAAGGTAAACGATAGCGCCTTCAAAAGTAGAATTATTCATTCGGTTGCAGGTTTCTTCGATCCCTTCAAGTGTATTAGTGGGCAAAATCGTAACAACTGAGAGGTATATATAATGAGGAGGGAGGGGGGGGGGATGAAGGGAGAGGAGGAGGAGTCATTCGTGAAAGGATATTCGTTGGGAGCTCGATTGTTGGAAACAAATTTAACTACTCTATTTTCATTTCATTTCATCTTCTTTATTCTTTTTTATTTAAAAATGTTAAACAATCAATCGTTTTGAACAGATTCATCAAAAAATTCAATGTTTTTTCTTTTATCTGTCAAATATTCGACGAGAAAAGTTTCACTATTGTAGTAATTTCCCACCAAAAAAACTATTCAAAGTTTCATTCAGCAAGGTCGATGAAAAAAAAACAGTTAAGATTTTTTTTTTTGTTTCAGAAAGTGTAATTTAATAAATGTGATCAGCGTATCAGATTTAGAGAGAAAATTCTCCGAAATATATTGTTATTTTACTGGTGAGCAACATACATCGATCACTTCCGGCAAGTTCAATGTTTTCTTTTCACGTTTCATATATTTCAACTTTATTTCTAAACTTATATATATATATATATACTGTATCTTATACA
>JAAVTS010002687.1:0-17578 GCA_022845575.1 Baylisascaris ailuri
ATGGGTGGGGAATTTCTTCTCATATTACTGGTCCACAAATGCTCACAGAAGCAATGCATATAATGCATAAGGGAAATACTTGAGTATTACTATTTCCTCATGAAATATCCACTGTGGATATGATATGCCTCGAGAGGATTGCTATTGGTTGCCTTTATTATTCGACCGGTCGGATATATTCAACTTTTACAATTGAAGTTTTCATCATGAAAAAAGAGCTGAATTGTTTAACTTTTTCGTTCTAAGCTAAGAAGGCTTGAAAACTGTTACCTTGGAGTACAACGGAATGCATAGAAATTAAGCTGAAAGAATATTGATAATTCGGGTCATTTTTCGCGGTGTGTCGAATTAAAACGTGTAAGATGAATATGATTGAGTGGTCGAACAAGAAAGGTCACCACCAATTAGAATGTCCACTCTCTATTTGCATTGTTCAGGAATTCCAATTATTATTGGTGATAGCAAGTGCATATTAAATGATTTTTCGTTATGCGTTGTCCATTTTGTCTGCTTGTTTTTTGGTCAGTTGGTCAACTCTGGTCTCAACCACTTATATTAATCCAGAATTTGACCGGTCTTTCATCTGTTACTCTAACGGTAATGTGATATTTACTAATATGCGTCTTTTTTTGCAAATAAGCTTTTCAAAGCGCACTATTACAGCGTATATATTTGCATCTTTCAACTCTGAGATCGATGAAATAAGAATAATAAAATTTTAGTGATTATTTTGTATGACAAACATAACCTCCTTACATCTTATTCCGCGTTGATCTATCAACTTCAAAATAAAATTAGATTCAATAAAGGTGACAAAAAATTTGCATATATGGTGCATTGATCAAATTTTCATTTTTCTTTGATCGGATCACAAAAATATTCACTTTTGGGAAGATTTCTAAGCGAAATTGAATTGTTTGAAACATGAAGATATTATTATTCTGTTTATTTAGCCTATTATTGTTGATTTATGAAAGTGATTAGCTAAATGAATAGGATGCAAAATTGCTTCACGTCAAATTTGTAGTGATGTTCCATGGGGAAGCTCCTTGGATCCTCTTTTATTGCTAATATTTAACAACATTCTAAGAAATACTAGGCTCTTTATTGATCACCTCAAAATTATATAATCCCACATATAAGTTCCACATTCTGCAAATGGATTTTGAGGGATCTACTTCCTGATCGAATTGGTTAATTAAATGATATCGTATTGCTATATATCAACCTTTGGCATCTCACCTTCTAAGACTAGAAAGTGCGATTTTTTCTACTATAGGTGAATTTCATGACATTGATCTCATCATCGAGCTGGGAACTCTATTAGGTGGCTGAAAAATCGTTGAAAGTTTGAAATTGCATCAGCTAGGCTTTGCGCTATGGGATTCTCAAATATCGAAAATCTTTCATTACTTATTCGTTGACGCGTTTTGCAATACCGTATTGCTGTGTAGTCTCCTTATTTGCTTTCCGATATTACGTTTTTTTTTTTTTTAAAGAAAATATGCAGAAATGCTTCATTCACATTGCTTTTCGTAAAGCTTACCCTGTCCATATTAACCAGATTGCAAAAAAAAACCAAAATTTTAAAAATCTAAGAGTTAGAAACATAGGCATATCATAGTCTCAGGTTTCATTTAATTGTCAAAAATACCTCACTTTGCCCCTCCCNCCCCCCCCCCCCCCCCCCCCCCCCCCTCCATCGGTAGTCGATGTGAGCATCAATCCGCGCTGTGAGAGACAGAAATGTGCTTCTTGCCGATATCATTAATGCACCCACACATTCCCACTACTAAACTGCAGCTGAGTCGTTTCAATCTGTGCATACGATTGCTGCGCCTAATGTATTGAATGTCTATTGGCTCAAATTGTAGCTTTTTTTGAACGTTTCACTCTTTCTTACCGTTTATTGTTGAAATATTTTAATAGATTTTCGCATTTCCATAAAAATAAATAAATGATTAATCGAATAGATGTTGCACACCTCATCCATCTGCTATCCTTGATTTCTATGAATATGTGTTCACTTTATGCTTACTTGCTAAGTAAATTAAAATTATGAAAATTGTGTTGTGAAGTCTTTCTGTGGAAATCGATCATCGAGTGCAAATCTATTTTGGAATTCATTTGCATATTTATTTACGATTCCCCATATGTGCCTTGGGCTATTTTAGCGAAATTGACGAACCTAAAACCGTTTCTGAATATTCGAGTCATTAAAACTTATCGTTTTTGATTGCTTCACGTTGTGCTATATGAATGGACATAAATGACATATGACTTGGTGAAAGGTTGTTTAACTGATATCTTGCGAAAACTGATATGCAAATTTATTTGGCAAAGTAGTTAAAAACAACTCCTTATATCGACTTATAATTTTTAAAGTTCTTAAAAAAAGAAAAGAACCAAATACTAGAAAAAATATCGAATTTTTTTAGATTATATAATTGAAGAGATTTTTTTTAAATTATAATTTTTTTTTTTTAAATCTGCTTAGTGCATAAGGAATCGCTATCGAATGGAACTTATTACTGATAACTACTGATGATCACTGAGAATATTAGTAGGAATTTTTCAATATTTATAGACTATGGAAATTTGATTGGCCAAATTCTGAAATGATGCTCAAAGAACATAGTTTTCAACTGAGAGAAATACAGATTTAATGAGCTTGACCTAACTCTCAAATCTCATTTGTTGACTGTCGTTGATATAATAAAAGTCCACAAAGAGAAGCTAAAAGTCCTCATTGTAGAATTAATTAGACGAGATTTTATTAAAAATTTTCACCAATTTCCAAAATTTTCATAGCTATTTTACTAGCATTTGTAGCGAAACTATTGAAAAAATGAATGTGCAAAAAATCACAAACATAAAAGATATTTTAAGAGAAGATATAGGCGATGGCATTTGATCTATCTCTATTATCTATTTTTCTAATAGTATAAAAATTAAACAATCTTCACAAAGATATAAAATAAGTATGGATTTTGTGTGAATAGTGAAACATATGCAAGGATGAAGAATTGATGTTTGATCAGTTAGCCGCACCTATAAGTTAATATTGCTTTCGGGTATCAACTTACACTCACACAACGCTCATTACTCACCTATCGATTACTATTCACCTTCACATCTTTGCTTTAAACGTTTTTTTTTTCCGAGTCGTTTACTTTCTTTTGGCTTTCATATCCTATTTTGGGAAAAATTTTTTGGAAAAAATTTTGGGAAAAAAATTTCAATAGAAATTTCCCAAAAAATATAAATATGTGAAATATGAGTATATATGGCTATTAAGTATAACAAACTTTATTATTGTCTACAATCGATGAAGAATATATTACGTCGGGCATCTAATGCTTTTTTTTGCTGTCAAATTCGGAAACCATTCTAAAGTTTTTTTTTCTACCTTACAAAACTAATTTTTTTTCAACCAATTTTTCCATATTTTCCATAGTGGCATGTACAAATCCTTACATATCCTCCTTCTTTCCACTTCCCTTCCCTTCCCACCCTTTCTCCTTCCCCACAGCAATCATTTTCAATATCATTTTAGATGCTCTTAAAGAGCAAAAACGAAACCCGAAGAATTTGAAAGACGTACTACTGAAGATTCTTATTGTAATGAAAATAATTTAGCTATAAAATATGTACAGCTGATGATTCGATATATGGATATATACATCGACATAACATATGTATATTGCCCGATTATATGTACAGCTGTGCATAACTCAGCAACACATATGCTTATAAGAGTGAATTTAAGACATCTATAAATATGTGTACATCTTTGATTAGATCCGTTATGCTTTTATTGCATAGATAAATGTAATCGTTTTTTTGTGTGTCTGTGTGTGTTGAATGTATTTGTGAGATGCTTAGAATGGATGGAGCACATTTTATGCACTTTGATGAGTCGGTTTGCCGACGAGGATACCGTTCATCGCTTTCTTAAGACTCATTTGTCACTTCCGTTCCCTCATTCGATGTCTGCTTCAGTTATTCATTGCCTTCCTTTATATTTTTATCGTTATATTAGTGAAGGAGAAGAGCCGAAAATATAGGTGCAATTAGGGACTTGAGATGAACTAGTGGGCATCCTGACCTTTAACCTCTCTGATGAAAAATAGCAATCAGCAATATTTTTATTCCAATTGTTTTTAAATAAAGAATGTTTCTATTGATAGATTCGCATCTTCAATTGAACTATGTAATTTTGAAAGTAGCAGTGAACCAATTCCATTTTCGTAAATTTATTGCCGGTCGTGATCGGAGAAGATTTATTCTAGAATCATTCAAAAAAGGAGCAGAACTTGGTCCTTATTATGGTGATTAAGCGGATTTAATCCAAATGGTATCGAAATTTTAATCGAAATCCGAAATAAATTTTTTGGAAAAGTTTATTGCAAAAGGCTATATGAAGATAAGGTTTTACATCTTTAGCATTCCTCTTAAGTATAGAATGAGTAAACGTTTTTCTAGCGATGGAAGTGGATCGTGGTACTTTCATTACATCGGTTGATTGCTTTTGAATTCAAGCTAAATGGAAACAATCCATCTACTCTTTCGGTTGATTGCAACATCTGCCACATCGATTCAACCAATAAGTGAAATATTTCTGAAAGGTTTTCGAGGTGAAGTCAATCGTGCTAGAAATACTGAATGAAATAGCACATTGCTAAATTTGAATTATTTGCTTCTTTACGTTTTTTGAATTTTACCTGCATGAATTAGATATGCTAATGAATTTTAGCTGAATTTTACTTATTTATTATTAGCCAAAAAAAACAACTTTTTGATGTACTAAAATTCATTTTGCTATATTTTATTTGAAAAGTTGTGTTTATTTGACGCTTCAATTCAAATACATCACCAGCTTATCGCAATTGTCGCACGTTGCCTCTTCTATTCGATCCTCATGCATTTACTTGCCTTTAAAATGTTTGATTTTTTTCTTTTTTCTTTTTTTTTTGCAGTGTTTCAGGTGTAAGTAAAAAATTTTGCGTTGTTTAAAAAAATTATTTTCTAAAGTATTTTAAAATGTTTTTCCAAGTTTATAAAATTAAATATCATAATTTAAATATTTACGTGATTTTCTCCTAATCATAAATTTATTGCATTTACTAATACTAATATATGCTGTTGAGTAGTCAAGCTGAACAATTCCACCACAGATTTTTGTGTTATAATGAAATAATTAGATTATTGATAAATTTTCGTGCGTTATTTCTTTGCTAGTTGTTCCATGATTTTAACGCTATCCTTATTTACAAGTCAACTTGTTAAGATATATCTAACAAATGCATCATTCATTTTAGATCATAAATTTCCTCTACGATACGCACAGAAATACACTTCAGTTTACATTGCTTAATCTCATAGGTATACAGTTTTAGCAAAGTAGAAGGTAAATTCTAGCAAGGTAGAAGCAGAGTAAAAATAAACTTACGGTGACCTTTGACCCGAAGAATTCCACTTGGTTAAAAGATGACAGTATTTCTATGTGAACGTGTTGTGTTGAATGTCAATGATTTTAATTAAACAATATTCAAATTTATTTTTCAGGCAAGGGATGGGTGGAGCAGGAATGGGTGTTATGATTCCGAAAGGAGTTGGTGCACCACCCCCGCCCGGAATGGATCCCCGACGGGGTAAACTAATGTGCATTAAAGTCAGAATGCTCGATGATTCAGTGGGCGTCTTCCATCTTGGTGTAAGTTTCTTTTTTTTTTTTTTGTAACGCTAACGATTCGAGTGATTGTAATTCTCTCGCCTTCCTATTCTTTCACTCTTGCACTCACTCTTCAATTCTCTCAACTCCAAAATGATACAACTATACAACTGAGGGTTCCAATCATAGATTAGGGTGATTAAACATTGTGTGTTCACGTATTTCGAAAAAACTTTTGCATAATTTAAAGAAATTCATTTAAATCAGATATTTTGTACCGTTTCCATTCAGTCCTATGCATACAATATAAGAAGTTAAAATCGATAGGTACGGTACCTGTGAAATATGCAAATTTACATTGTCTTCATTTAAATATGCTCTCTGACGACTATGGGAGGTATATTGCTTCTGAATTTTCTATTTTTATACGGATAGTGAGAGAAAATACATCGGAATATGATCTCTGAGAACACTAGTAGCTCGTCAAAAATTGCCATCAACTGGATTGAATGACTCAATCGCTTACAAACCAAAACCATATGCAAATTCATCTGCTGGCCGAATAATTAAAGAAATCAACGATTGTTTCGAGTATGTAAAGGAGCAACAAACTTTTTGGCTGCAGATCATTACCGATAAATTTACTTCTCGTCTAAGCGTTTTTAAAACATAATAAATATATTTCATTAGCTCGTACACTTTCTTTTATGCTTATGCAAATAAATGACCTTAATATGCAAAATCAGCAAATTACATTCCTTACCGTAATGATCTTAATATAAGCACTATGAGCATTTATGAAGAATGGGGTAGCAGTTGTTGAGTTCATATAATCAGCAACTGTGCTCACTTTATTTGTTGCACCTCATTCGTTGAAAACAGTTATACTGGTGAGAAGGAAGGAGAGGGAGGGTTTCTTAGCAATGAAGTGAAAAGTGGAGGGAGAGATATCATTCGGAGGGATAACGAAAGAGGTCGATGAATTCAATTCTATTTAATTGATGATAAGTAAATCAAGAAGAGCCGAAGTGTTCATCGCGTAAATAAGCCTTATTGGATGGTATATAAGGGGTCAAGAGGGGGGTGCTATCGCCTATTTGAGAGCACTTCATTGCTGCTTTAATTACGTTGATTGCTTTCTAAAATGTTGCTTAATTAGTGGTTTATATGAGATCCTTACGAAGCCTATAGAGATAAGCCAATCGGATTTTTATAAGAATATTCTAAATTATAGTTTGGCGCTATCTATATGAAATTTCGAATGCATTAAATGATTGAAAATATTTAAATAATTATTGAAAAATTCTATATGCAAATAATAAAAATATATAGATATGAAGAGGAAAGAAAGATGGAAAGAGAGAGATTTGAAGAAATTTGGAAGAATGAAAAGAGGGATAATAGAGATATAACTATTTATTTAAAACGTATAAATTTTCCTCTTATTCTAAAACGGAAAAAATCCAATAGGAGCATTCGAAATTTTAATTTTCATCAAATTTTTATTATCTTGCTCTAATGTTGAATAACAATTGCCATAAACGAAATTTACTAGCCATATATAATCTGCAATTTTCGTTTTAAAAATTTTACAGTCAGCCTAATATATGATTGAAAATTTCCTTAATGATTTGTAGATCTTGATTTCGAATATTAAAAAAATAATTGTCTCGTTGTTTTTTGCATTAAATTTATTGAAATAATTCCTCATTTATTTATCGCAACATTATTATTTACTAATTTATTGTTTTACCGATCGACCTGTTTCTGCGGAATTACTAATATTTCATATTCTATCAATGCTTGAGCTATGCTTTCCGATAGCTTTTATTTTGGCTTTAAAGTTTTCAAGTTCGTCAAGTTGGCAATCAAAGTTTGATATGTTGAAATAATTGGCTAGCTGAAATGATAAAAAGCTGTGATAAAAAAGTTTTATTCACATCTTTTCTATATGAATAATATTTGACAAGAAAATATTCAACAACAAAAAAAAAAAAGAAACATTGTCTCATTGGCGTTTTATGCATAAAGGCATAATGTGTTAAAATGCACATTTTTCTTGCAAATTTATTTCTTTTTTTATCCATATACTTTCAACGTTATTCTAACACTAATATCACTAGATTTGCTATATAATTGAATCGTTACCGAATTTTCACATAAATTGCATTTCTTTTACTTTACTTTTATTTTCTTCAAAGATTAATTTTATTACCTCGAAAAATTACATTCATTACTTTGAAATAATCAATTATATTATCCTAAAAAATTATTGCGGTAGATAGTTAATTTTGAATAGCAATTTGAGAGTATTATAAACCATTCGTCAAAATGATTTAATTTTATGTGAACGATTTCTATAGGAAATATTTCCTTGAAAACGGCTGTCAATAAAGCATAAAATTTGCAAGTTTAGAATTGGAGTAGATTTATTCACTATCATCTGTTGAAGAATAATATTTCAGTTAACATATCGATGAATCTAAGTTGAAATTAATGTGCAAATTATTTCAGCATAAAGCACTTGGCCAATCTCTTTTTGATGAAGTTTGTCGGCATCTGAATCTACTCGAGAGTGATTATTTCGGTCTTGAGTTTACCGACTGCTATGGGAATCATGTAAGTCCCATATGAATGTCTCTACGAGATATACGAAGTAGTATAATGATCGGGGAAAAAATGGGAAAAGCACGCCAGGAACGCTGGCATAATTTGCGCTTTTCCATTATGCTCATTGAGCGACCAAATATGCAAAATAACCTACTCTTTTTTTCAACTATTTCGACCATTTGCATAAATGTTTTATTGAAAATTCATATTTCTATCAGCTTGCCGTCATAAAATGAAAAAAAAAAACGACTGATGTAAAAAACATACATTTTTTCATTATTCAATATTTATAATTTCTGTTTAGTTGGTGGGATAGGGCATGGAAGATCATCCTATTCCTAAAAAATCTGCTCAAGAAACGCATCATATGACCTCATGCGTATACGTATGCGCGTATATCTCTCTTTCTGTTGAATAGTTTCGATGACCACTGACCACTGACCACAAAACACTCACAAAATAGTGAACTGAAAATTAATAGTTATAATGGACAATGAATAAATAAATGGATGAAAAAATGAACAATGTAAGGTTATATGATAGAAAGGAGATGAAGGAAGCGGAGTTAGCTCCACTATTATTCGAATAGATTAAGTATGGGGAATTAGCGTCTTAATTCCGCTATTTCCACCAACTATTTCTCATCGTTTTGCAATATAGATAAACAACTGGGAAAAAATTCCGTTTGGGAAATTATTCTGAGATTTTTCGAGAAAAAATTTATGACCAAAATTAATTTTTGGGAGCGAAAAAAAAAACGAAAGAGTTTCAGTGTTGGCTCGATAAGGATAAGCCAATTTTGAGACAAATAACAGCAACACAAAGTGATGCACGTTTCTATTTCATTGTGAAATTCTATACGCCAAATCCAGCTGATCTTGAAGAAGAGTACACAAGGTAAGATGATTAATTATAAAAAATTTGTTATTTATTTTGCATATTCAAAATATTTTTATAAATTATTTTTTAATTTATAATATTTCATTTTTTTTCATTGCATATAAAAAATTTATTTTCATTTTTCTCTTTACTGTTTTTTTTGAAAAATGCCATATGTACAATACGGTAGAAAACTGTAACAATATTGAAAAAAATTGAAGCTGATATCCTTGGTGAAAATTTTAACGTTTCGAATGATTTTTTCTTTATAGTGGTTATACTTTATCGTTTATCTTTTTTACTCTTTTTTTCTCGACGTTTTTTTTTGCTTTCTCCTATTTTTTTTCAATTGTAATTCAAAATTTCCCGATCATTTTAAAAGGTCTAAAAAATTTCTGTCTAAATATGAGATTTGACGGTAAATCAGTAATAAATTTTTAGATGTTAAGATGGAACATGAGTGCTTCAAACAATATGAACCGATACAGCCGTTACTTGCTTTATATGGAGCCGTGTCAATTTTGGTGTAATTTAGTAGCCGATAGAGCTAAAGTCATAGTTTTATGGATATTCCCCTAAGAGGGTTTATATTTCAGAAGGCATCTAAAAATTTGAAAAATTATATAGATATTTTTCGATTTTCATATAAGAAACCTTTTTCTTTTCTTTTTTTTTTTTTTTTTTGCTGCATTTTGAAACACTCAAACACGATATCAAATTAATTAGATGGGTAAATTTGCAGGTACTTGATGGCTTTACAGATCAAGCGTGATCTGGCTTCAGGTGAATTGATTTGTAACGAGAATACAGCTGCATTATTAGCCTCGTATATCGTGCAGGCGGATTGTGGTGATTTCTCGCAGGAAGATTATCCGGATTGTAGTTATCTCTCAAGTGGACGTTTTCTTCCAAATCAGAGTCTCGACTTCCAAAATAAAGTTATGGAAAATCATATAAAATTAATGTAAGTGGGCTAATTCTATAAGCTATAAAATTATTAAAAAATGATTCATAATTTGGAATTCTCTTTTTTTCTATCTAAGAGCGACTCTATATAAGAGTTTAAGACAACGCTAAATTTTTTCTTTCTTCGAAAATTTTGATATGGAAACTTAAAGCGGTCCACTACGATAGATGGAAATTCTTCTTTTAGAAGATTTTTTTTTAGAGTTGTCATGTGCTTTAATTTCGGTTTATAATGCCAATAAATTATGGAAGCGTATTGATGCACAAAAATTTTTTGAATTAGATGGAAGAGAATTAAAAGTGAATTTAATTTAATTTAATTTAATTTAATTTAATTTAATTCAATTCAATTTAATTCCTTGTTCATCATGATGAACTTATAATATTGCAGTTGAAGTCAATTTTGACGCAAATTCCTGTGGAATATTGAAAAAAAAAAAGAAACGGATGCCGAAGAATAAGATAGATAGAATATTCAAATTTGTTATCTACATAGGTGATTTTGCAAATGCTTAATGAGCTTCTTGCTTAGTTCCATTTAATATCGTAACAGTTCTGAAAAGCTTAACAAATTTATAAATTCAAAAAAAAACAGACTTTAAATGCTTACTCAAATGTTCAAATACAAAGGAAGGTCTCACTTAACAAGTGTCGATCATATAGACACTCTCATAGTAATCCATAAAGCAGGAAATATTAGGAAAGTAATTGTAATCTTATGCATAGAACGTAGTTTTTTTTTTTTGTTTTAATATTATTCTGTTTAGCGTATCTTACAGCGATTTATCAACTTAAAAAAAAAAAAAGAACAAATAATATCAACGCTAATAATGAAAATCTTGTTGAAATATTTAAAACTTTTTTTCGAAATTATTTAAATCGAATTTTTTTTTTTTCAGTGGTATGAGTCCAGGTGAAAGTGATCTTGCACTTCTTGAAACAGCACGGCGGTGTGATTTTTATGGCGTTAAATTACATAATGCTAAGGTATTTTATCAATTTTTTTTTTACTAATAAAAGAAATAAGCAATTCAATATTTATTATTTTAAGATTACACTTCTTTAAATGTTGATTATTGAATTGTTATTCAAATATTAAGTATAAAATGATCATAAATAAATTTAGATCAATGTTTTTTGATTGTTTTTTCCATCCCATTACGGCTCATAATCAATGAGATCTCATCACTCATCAAATATATTAATTATTATTAATGAGAGGAAAAACATTGAGAAAATGTTTCCGGTCATCTTTTAACATATAAAACTTTATTTCCACTCTTTTTTTTTTTAATGCAAAAATTATCTTCCATCGATTAATTCAAAATTTTATACTCCAGCCGGTAACGTATTGAAATATCAATTTGTTAGTGACTAACTGAATATTTATCGATAATTTAGTGTTATTTTTTTGCAATAAATAAATAAAATAAAATAAAAATATAAAGCATACATATGCGTTGCAAAATCGCAAAGATGTTACAAATAAGGTGCTATTCTGCACTAGAATATAATAGATCAATCGATATTGGCTTAAAAAGAATAGGATTTTGAAGTATCTAAATAGGGAATTTACAATATATATAAAATTGCTTTTCAGGATGTGGAAGGTACCGATGTAAGCCTAACGGTTGCTCATATGGGTATTCGAGTATTCCATCAGCTACAATGTGTGTCAACATTCTCATGGGCTAAAATTCGTAAACTTTCATTTAAGAGACGTAAATTACTTATCAAATTGCATCCAGAAAGTTATGTAAGTGATTCACTTCGTTAACATTACTAATATGCTAATTTCTATCACTTAATTTGCATATCATATTTAATTAAAGTTTATTGATTGCTAAAATATTCCAGTAATCGATCAGCAATAAGTCACCAATTAACCCATCGTAAATATAAAATTTTGTGAATACAAAATTAAATTCGAGATACTTGAAAACAATTTATTCACGAATACGGAAAGCGGACATTTTTAGGCCAATCTGCTGACTAAATATATGCACTTATAAGGCAATCATTATGTTCTTCGGATCTCTTTTCTTTTAAAAGTTGTTTGTATTTTTTGAGAGTTCAATATCGTTTAATATACGTTTTTTTTGTCGTTTTTGTCTCAATTTTTGCCGTTTTGCTTTGGNTTACGTTTTTTTTTGTCGTTTTTGTTCTCAATTTTTGCCGTTTTGCTTTGGCCATTTTTTTCATATGTTTAGTTGGAGATTTTCTCTCTAATAAGATTATTTTTATGGAATTCATTTCGTTTATTTCTGATTTTAATGAAAAATTTTCAAGCATTTCATTTCGTTAAAATCGCTAATATTCATGCAACTTTTTTTTTAGTAAATTATAGTTAGGCAATTTTTTTCCACTAAATCCATTATGGGAAAATATTTATTTGAATATGAGCAAAAGTAATTTAAACAAACGAAACCGTTGCCTCAGGGCATATTAAAATATGGTTCATCTTAGCAGAAGTTAAAACTTCTCAAAGATCGGTAAATTTTTCATCCGCTGAAATATATGAATTGAAAAGAGTCTTTAAATTAAGTGTAGAATCTTTTTTTAGAATAGAATTCAACCTCAGATAACATATTTTTACTCAAGTTTTTTACATATTTGAAAATAGCCTCATACGAATAGAAATTGTATATGCATCTCACTCTTAACAAAAGTGGAAGTGCTCTCTTGCTTCAACGAAATTTGGAAAATATAGCCGTATTTTCGACAAATTTTGGCACTCTTTCAACTTTCTATTGACGATGGTAACAATATGAAAGAACACTATTACTTATCATCAATTTCTTATCAATTAAGAATTTTTATAGATTATAATTTAACGTTATTTCAGCAATACTACAAGGAGACAATTGAATTTTCATTCGAAGGTCGTAACGAGTGTAAAAGTTTTTGGAAGAAATGCGTCGAACATCACGCCTTCTTTAGATGTAGTGAGGTGAATCCACCGAAGAAATCGAAAGAAGCACGTCTCTTTAGCAAAGGATCATCATTCAGGCAAGTTCAGGCACTTATTCAGAATTCATCTCATATTTGCGGGAAATTCTTTCGACTAATTAAAGCCGAATTTGTTATGCTATTATATTTTTGAAGTAGATCGTCTAAAGAATACTGTAGCCGATCATAAAATACTGTAGCAGTAAAGACGGCTAGTAGTAGCGACAATGATCAGATGATCTATCAACTGGACTGTTTATTCATTTCACATATTTTCTTTCACCATCTCATAATGTCATCATCACACCTGTACGAATTTAACTCTCTCAAGTACCATTCAGTATAGGCTTCGATGAATCTAATAATATTTGATGCTTAATGATAATGCTACATATATTCGAGATTAAACTTTCTAGAGAAACAAATTCCAGGATATTTTTGTATTTGAAGGTACCACGGCAGGACACAAAAACAACTTATCGACTATGTTCGTGAACATCATAAACGAAGAGAACCATTCACCAGGTTGGGCGCTAATTTCTTCCTAGAATCTTTTTATTCATAACATATTTGCATAAATGAAAGCCTCATAAGTTCTTCTTTGCACTTTGAAGGGTTTATTCTCAAGAGCGGTCGTGGTATACTTATTGCAAGCCTTTTACGAGCGATGCAAGAGGGAGAAGACGGTGAATCGTGCCTTTGGGAGGAACAATATTGATGCAGACAAAGTGTCTATTCTTTTTAATGTATAGTACTATGCTTACTTGAGAGTTTCTTCCCCAAAAGCTTACTAAAAAACGTCGATTGTAACAAGCCATAACTATTTCAGGCCAATTAAGCCAGGATTATCGTCACGTTGCGATCGCCTTTCTCGACCTGCACATTTCAACATCACTTCAGGCTATTCAACAGTGAGTGATCGTGCGATCAACGTGGTCGTTGGAATGCCATCCTCATCGTCGCAACTACCTCGGCAGAGTGCTACTACTCGAGCAACAAGCGGATCAATGCCACAAATAAACGGTCATCGAATTTCGGATACAGGTAGTAGTAGTGGTTCACGAGGAGGTATCGCTTATCCGTATGTGTCCTACTCAGCATCGGCACCACGTCCACATAGACATCGTCCATCACAACAGAACACCCATCCAAGTGGTGCAATGTCGGATGGAGAGCGTATGTGTACGAATGATGTTGATTCGAGTATCTCACATACGATTTCCACAAATTCCCCACGTTACGCACAAAGCTCACAACTAAAAACTTTAGTCGTAAAGCATCCAACCACCGCTATTGGCAGTGAAAGTGTTAGTGAAGCAGAAGAATCCATTGATCCATTAATGTCTCTATCGCTTCCGAATGTGCTTGGTGCTGATGTGCAATTAGTATGTAAAGAATTTGAGATGAAATGTGAATGTCCACCAAAATCGGCATCAGGCGATAATTTCCTCGAAATGCAACAAAGACCACGCGAATACGATAACGTTAGTGAGGAATCCTATAGGCTATCGGATCATGAGCAACGTACTGTATCACATCCAGATACAGTAGCCGCACAAATGAGCTCCGTATATGCGACCACATTCACAACGAAACGTGTCGGTAACGTGATTGTTAAAAGGATCGTCACAAATAGTCGTTCGACGCCGAATACGACTGATGATGAAGATGGCAGTTCTAGGGAGCCGAGGCCTTCTCACTCATATGGAAAACGTGAAGGATCAGAAGGTCCCTATCATGGCGGTCGAGATCCACATATTAATACTTATCAAAGCATTACATTCCCGTCGTCGTACCCTCCAGGAAATAGTTTTTATTCTCGGAAGGCTGTTGGTGAAAAACGAATTGCTTACTCTTCGTCGTCGGCACCTTCTTCCTCCGTTGAATATCCTATACATAAGAAGCTGGTTCCGGT
This sequence comes from Baylisascaris ailuri, assembly GCA_022845575.1. Taxonomy (NCBI): domain Eukaryota; kingdom Metazoa; phylum Nematoda; class Chromadorea; order Rhabditida; family Ascarididae; genus Baylisascaris; species Baylisascaris ailuri. Next base: position 14,994 of record JAAVTS010002687.1, read on the forward strand.
GGAGATTGATGGTCCTAATGTTAAATTAGATGATTACATTCGGCGAGAAGAGAAGGCACCTCAAGAAAAAAGGTCTGTTGTGGTAAAGCCAATAAAATCTGATATTTGCAAGAATCTGGTGCAAACGATAGATCCCACAATTGTGAGTGCCGAGTTAAAGGAGTCCTCAACGGTTCCAACTTCTACACGAATTCAAAAAACACCTATTATTTACACATCGACTGGTGCAATCTTGCAAAAACCGAAAATTATTCCCGATGTTGATACATACAAAACTGAGGAAGCAATCTATAGTCAGGTGAGAGTAGCTCAATCACCGGATCACGCCCAAAATAGTGCGATTGTTTCTCAGCCACACTCCCTACCTAAGACCTACGGTGCCGTTGGTCCTCTACCCGGTAAGGTGATAAGCAAAGAGAATCTTGTTGTCACACCTGAAGGGCTTCGCGAGAAAAAGCCTAAACCGGCTGTTCCACCTAAACCTAAGAACCTCACCAGTCCATCATCTGGAAGTGAACCATCGGCTTCGCCTACCAGCACTTCTACTAAACCTTCGCATCCCGTTGTTAACCTCCAACATGAGGAAGTCGAAATTATGCAGAAAGCAGCTAAGGTCGAAACACTTCAACGACCAGCTTTGATTTCCGTTCAAAGCGAGGATCGCCCCGATATAAAAAAATGCCACTTATTTAACAGCGACATTCCATACGTCCTTACGATGAGGAATATTTCTAGTGATCGTGCAACTACACCAGAATCCGGTTTCTCAACTTTTAAGGATCCAGCTGGCTCTCGAACACTTCCCGAAACGATCGCTAGCTCAAGCTACGAAACTGCAAGCTTACTTCGCAATCGACCAATGTCGCGCAGTCCGGATTCATTTAAACGGAGGAAATCGTTGGATTTGGTCCCACGAAAGCGTTTGCCCTCACCGGGGAACTTTTCCTCACAAGACCATTCAATATCGCCGACCACTCCTGAATCAGGAGACGTGCTTGAATATTTGTTGAGACGTCGATCGGCTAGCAACGAGAGATCTGCACTAGCGAAACGTGGCAGGCGAGGTGATCCGCGTCGGCAGACGCAACCTGTACGTTTTAATTTACCACCAAGTCCTGATACAGAGCATCAAAAAGTCTCTTTTGCTTCTGAGCCGAATCTCAACGACGAAACAGTAGATGATGCTCTTTGTGACAGCCTCAGCCTTCAGGAGGAAGGTAGTGCCACTAAATCAACAACACACGCGCCACTCAATCGAAGTGTCAGCAACATTGAGAGTAGTACTATTCAACAACAAGAGCAAGTAGAAAAGATCGAGAAGGTTGCAAGTGAACCACCAATGCCTGCCTCAACATCTGAAGCCGCTGTATTAGTATCATTAAAGAGGGAGACATCAGTCGACGAAGATTTGCCACCACCGCCTCCTCCGCCGCCACCACCACCACCACCACTTGTGCCAGCGTTGTTTCGTGATCCAATTCTTAGTGAGCCGATGCCTGCACCACCCAGTTGTTTGGCCCCAATTTCTGATACGAGTAATGAGCCAGTGCCATTCGCGGATGAATCTGCCTCATCGCGTACTTCATTTGCATCGAGAGAAGATTCTGGCGAACAGAAAGACAAAGACAAACAAACATCGATCACGAGTGCGACGTTGCGAACACCAACCGGCGTCCTTTGGACAGATTTTTGAAGGAGGAACGAACTTCCGGTCTCATCGGCCATCCATTTATCGGGAAATAGAAGCTGTGATTCGTATTTTGCTATTTGCATATATTGTTGTTGTTGCTGTTTTTTGTGGTGTTGACTATGGCTTTAAATTTGATTTATTGATTGGCATTGCTCAGCTATTCGCTCTTTTTATTATTAGTTTTTCTCGGTGTATATTTTTTGTTGATTGTTTATTTCCGATTCACTGAGATTATTCTCACTTTATCAATGATACGTATTTTGCATGTGCTCAGCATTTGGCTTGCCTGTGCACTGATTTTTTTTTTTTTTTTTTTTCATTTAGAATTTGCAACATTGCTTCACTTTATTATTGAGATTTTTTAAAAAAATTTAGTATTGGAAATCGATTACAAAACGATCGCTAAATTGTTATATCAAAATATAATCCCCATTTATCTTTGTGAAAATTCATATTTCTTATTGCAATATTAATAAGCCTAATTTTATTGAATTTAATAGTTTTGAATTGTATGAACTAATAGACACTTAATTACATCAAAAATTTTTGCAATCATTTGCAATAATTCATTTTTTTTTCAAAATCTTTTCGTGGCGAAAAAATATCGATTAAAAATATCGATTGTTAAAATTTGTGAAGAGAGTTCATATATTCGCTAATCGATAAGAACTTATCAATTTTAATGGAATAATTGTTTTTAAAATGGGTGGTCGATGGATTAAGAAGTGGGCAATGTTGTGTGATTGTTGAATTGGAAGCTTGCTTTTGCATGTTTTCGATGTAAGTTGTGTGCTTGCATTGTGTTCCAGTCTGTTGGCGAGCTTGTATCGAGTGAGCTTTTTGTGTGCATGTGAGCTCCATGCTAACCCATTCACCGACATCAAAAAACGTCGAC
>JAAVTS010002688.1:0-19873 GCA_022845575.1 Baylisascaris ailuri
AAAAACGTTGGTCGCAACCATTCCCATAATCCCATTAGAACTAAACTCACTAATGCCTTCATCGTGAGACCACCCGCTGTTTAGTAAACTTCCATTAAAAAAAAACATTCTCATGACTGGAATGGAATCACGGATATCTCTCATTGAAAAGACGTTTCACTATCCATCATCTCCGCAATAGGAGACTAATTCTTCATAAAAGGTAGCAATTAGAGAGCGTAGAGATGGGAGGTAAATAAAGAACACGAGGAAGAAAGAAATCGTGGAAAAGATTGAGGAAGAAAGAAAAAAGCAAGGATAAAAATAAAAAAAAACGGGAAAGAAATAATGGATTCACACAAAAATCCAACATCGAACAATTCTCCTAAAAAATCTACCCATTTATGGAAATTTGTGCGGAAGTCGTTCAACTGAATCCGAAAAAAAAATCATGCAACCTTTAAATTCGATAAAAAATTCATGATTTCCTTATATGTGAAAAAAGTCGAAAAATTGGGTCGTTTAAAATGTAGGAAAAACCTAACGCATCAATCGTACTCCAAGGTTGACAAATAAAGATGAATACCATTGGTTAATCCCTTTTAAACCCGACTGCCAATAGGATTCTGCGAACTTCAGGGAAGATTTTCAAAAGAGGAGAAAAAATTAGTCTGTTCTGTGATGTCATCCCTATGGTAAGGAAGGGAATAAAATTTCAAGGGCGCAATTACCACCACGTCGCCAAGTTTTATATAGTGAACGAGAAAGTTAGCAATCACAGCAGCAAGTTAGTCTGGATTTTCCCAAGGGAACTTTTTTGGCCAAGCCAGTTCAATCTCTTTTTACTGCTGAAAAAAAAAAAACCAAGAAAACGGTCACATTTATCACAATATCAAAAAACGAACTCTTCTACTCTTTCTTGCATAATTCGGCTTTTTCGCATCGCTATCAGGTACCAAGGTGAAGAAGTCAATACTTCCAAGAAGTAAGCGTTGGCAATTCAAATACCACAAATTATTCTCAGCTAAATTCCTCAAATCCCATCCCATATCCGTAACCGCCGAAGGCTGGTAATGGTGCTCAAGGCTATTTAGCCGGACAAAGTACCACACTCATGACGAAGCCCTTCACCCGCCGAACGATAATAATAACCAGCCGTTCCCAGTCACACCTAGTGGGAACTCTAATTAACTCAAATGTTGAACTCCTGCTCACCTTACGAACCACCTACTTAAAATTTATTGGAGGATCAACCGACTCCCAATATTCTTGCCCAAACTTGAAAAGATTAACCTACGAGCTGACCCCCGCTTCATTTTTGCTGTTCCTATTCTCATGAGTTGAATTCTAGACAGATCAAAGATAAAACAAGCGTCGTTCTTGCACAGCTGGACTGCAAATAACACAAAAGAGGCGCCGGCAAAATGCCAAACGCTACCACCTGCCAGCCGAATAGCATATATGCAATAAAATAGGCCAAATGATCAGTAACTGTATAAGTAAGTAAACATCATTAGCATAGAAAGGAGAGAGTCTAAATATTCTTAATTCTTATTTCCCTCCCGGCCTCCCCTCTCCCCTCCTATAATCGTGCATTTAAGATATTTCCTCCTTCCCCAAAATTCAGAATAGTTCGGTATAGTTTTCTAAGGTCAAGGATGTTCGACCTGCTCAACCTACAACAATTCTAACAACACCGCTCATATAGTGTTATGCTAAACAAGAAACAACGTAAGCCATGTAGCAACTTTTCAAAACTCAATGTATAACCCCGAAGTTTGCATCTAAAAATATGCACAAGCCCAAAAGTTAGCATGTACAAACATGCGTAAGACTGAAAGTTAGCAACAAAAAATTCACGAAGGAAATCTTTTCGTAAAAACTATTCATCCATATCTTGAAACAAGTGCAAACAATGTTTAAAAAATCCCTCATTCCATTTACCATAATATGCCTTTCTTATTACCAAAAACTGCTGCATTACCCAAAACTTAGTGATCATTGAGTAAAAAAATAAACGATTTGCGCATCAAATTTAATGTTTTCACACAGCCTAGCTAACATCTACCTTCTTCATTTAATAGATAAATCGCCACAACAATTGTTGAATCATGGTAAATGATTTGCAAGTAATTAGAACGGTTACACATGTCACAGTGCCATCTGTGAATTACCCACTTGGAAGGGTCATTGCGCCGTCTAGTACCTCTTAAATGGTTACGCCAATTCATTCAACAGCAATTCAGGGAACGGGTAAATACCCATTCCCACTTACGCATGTCACTCATTTCCACTCCAACATTTTAATCCTTGAAACGCAATTATACACATTCTAAATGCGCACTGCACAATTATATGCAACCATAAATCTTTCAATCTAAAATAGGCATAAAAACGTCCCATTGTGCATTTTATTTTAAAAAACAGACAAGCCAGCAACCACTAATTAAAACTTCATTCAAAAACGCCGTTTCTCAACTTCTTTCAAAAGACTCTTTTCATATTCTTCCTCTTATTTCATCCGTCCTCCTCTCTCACTTCTTCTATCCTTTCCCCCCATCCCTATCACCTCCCTTCATCTTGCCTCGATATGCAATTTCTTATTGCCAGTCCCTCTGCACGTTCCAGGTCTATAACAAGTGATGTCATTGTACGATGATGTCATGCAATTCGTTGCTCACCCATGTTATGCTATTCAACATTATATGCAATGCTATGACGTTGCTTTTTGTGATTAGTGCACTAGAGTGCTTCATGCCCACTATAGAAACTGCTTTTATATCACATTGCATGCACCCTACAATAAGGAAACTTTTGAAGTACTGCAATAACGACAAGTGAATCCTTAACTAAAAACTCCAATATTAAACAAGAAATATATGGCAAAAAAAATTCTAAATCAACACAACCCTTGATTGCATCAAAGATCAGCCCATCTATCCTCTCTAAACAAATATCCTCTCAAAAATAGCCTTATTTCGAATTCAACGATAACCCCCTTTCTCAATGACATGTCAATTCGAATAATACCCATAACAAACCTCTTAGAACAACAGATACAGCTAATAAATCAAATTTCGAATGCTCGAAAAAGATGAAGCGAAACACATTAATTCGCATACGCTATTAAATAAATCACATTCGTGTGCACCACTAAATGAGCCTCTTCCGACCACCAGCAACGCACTCAATCATCATTGAATGGAGAATTCAAATACATAATCATACCACAAATCACGCTCTCTTCCCTTATGCAGATAACATTCACATAGCCTAACTAAACTCATCCTGCAATACTGATGCTTATACGCTCACGATGAGACCCGAAACAGATTAGCTCTCTAAAGTAACCTCGTTGAGAGAAACGCTTTTTAGCCAAGCACAAGTGGCGGGTGGAGTGGGAGGGGAGGTGCAGCCAAAACTTCGAAGGTCCACACAGGTCATAAATCTTTGAAAAACGAGGACTGGGAAAATATAAGGACTCAACAAAAATACAAAAGCTTTAAAAAAAGCGAGAAGGAGAGGATGAACATCTTGGGAGGAGTCCGGAATGAGGAAGAGGTACACATTTCTAATCCCTCCCGGCATAATGCTCGAGTCCAAAAAAACTTCATGTCCCTCAACTTCCTCCAACTCATGCCTCACCAATGAAAAATTCTTTGCAGGTTATATCATCACCGTCAATCATATGAGCCGAGTCGAATTACGGGTCACAATTACCATCATTTGTGCAAATTTGACTCTATTGTAAGTGCATACACTGCATGTTACCTTTTCCGCTCCCACGAATATCTCCACAAAGCAAACTTCCAAGGTGGTAATTACAGTTGATTTCCCATAGCTATCAAATGGGGCAAAACAGTACCTATAAAAACTCCTTTCTGTTGGTGAGTCGCTATTCGCTATATGTGCCACAATGTGATCATTAAATTATAGAATCCAAAACGTCCTCAAAGGTCACCCAACGCTCATAACATCCATTCATCATAATCGCTACCCTCTATGGCCACCGGTCATCTCAGCATGTGGTCAAATTTACGGCCAGCAATGTTCAGCATCGCTTTTTTGAGGAGAGGGGACAGAAGGGTGGGGGAAAGGGAGGATCGGTAAAGATACAAGCAGAGATTCGAATGAATTATGCTGCTCTCGAGAAAAGGGAAAAGAACTTTGCACAACCCCTGGTACAACGCCTTTGCACAACCCCAGACAGTAAAATACTCACTAAAATAGAGTTTTACAACTTGGAACAGGGAACGAACATGAAAGTTAATTTCCCTTGGAACAACTCATCAAGTGGATGGAATAATACCACGAATGCTTTTCAATCACCTACAAAATGACCTCATAAGTGAGTAGTGCAAAATAGCACATAAGTGCTCTCAAGTGCTAATTCACACCCATGAGTGGGGCATTGTCTGCACTCATTCAATAACCACTGCTCAATTTCTAGCACACTTCAATTTTCGGGTGCCCCTCTTGAGGTACCAATTAACGATGTGTGTATATGTCTCATTGAGTCATTCAGAAACCACTATAATGCAGGAACATCTGCCTTCACCACGCTAATACCAATTTAATCCCAAAAATGCGCTCAACCGTTAACTGCCCCTCTGTATTCTTCGTTGAATTCACTTCACCTATAATGAACGTTATGTCAAAACTTTTCCAACAGGTAATTTTTATAGTAATCTGAACTTAATAAAAATAAGGCATTTAGCAATAAAGCGAATATTTACACTTATTGATGCTACGAGACTATAAATCTTTTAAAAATATTACTATTACTTGATAGTAATAAAAATTACTGCTATCATTTCTATCTCTGCAACAAATCAACTCGCAAATTAACTAATTTATTTCCACTTCTAATAAATACCTATCACTAATTTTTATTATCCCTAATGTGTTGCAATAATTAACCCACAATAAAATCAATCAAAAATTCCACCACACTATTCTATTCTCAGTGAAATTCCTTCACATATTTTTCAAAGAACTTGTTTTCCAAATGCAACGATCTATTTTAATCGTCCTTCGAGTAAATGAGCGTAAAAAGAAACTTAAAATGGCAAAGAGACCGGTTCCATATAGTTCGTTAAAATGCTACGCTCTTAGTGAACGGAGAATCCGTTTCATATTCATCACCTTTGTCTCATTAATCGCACTCCAAACAACCACACTACCCATTAAGATTGAGAAAACCCATCAATCAAAAAAAAGAACGATGGAATAACAAAAAATTCTGCTAGCTCACCTTATACAGCGTTAGATAGGCAATCAACTAATAACAGGTTCAAATCTTGCAAGTGGATAAGTTTTCTTACATGCTATCTTTATACACAATAACCGAATTAAGCCAAACTTTCTTTACCTATGTATTTGATATTTATATGCAACATTATTATTGCGAATAGCCAAATGATTTAAAGCTTTCCCTAAAAAGCGCATAGAATTTCCATTCGAATGAACAGCGAAAGCAAATAATTGAGCAATTTTATGGCAAAACGATAAAGAAATTGTAACGTTTTTTTGCAATAGTTGACTAAAGATTACTCCCGCTAATAGTTAATGGCATTAAATTTCGATCACACCATCACCTCTAAACAATCTCACTAATCGCCTTGATTTAACCCTCAAACCATATCTAATTTTTTAGATGCCCGAAATCTTTCTTATCATAACTGATATGAAACATGAATGATCCCTACCATTGATAATAATTTTAAAATAAGTTAGCCTTCAAAAGATTCATTTCTCAATTGCATATCATTGAAATATATTGTCGCTATTTTTCATAATGCAATCATTTTCTATACAATACACCAAAAATTTCTTGATTAATTTTCATCTAAACCATTGAAAAATTATTAAACAATCTGGTGAACCGATTGCAACTCCCTTTCAGAGCAAATCAAAGCCGTTTAGAAATAAATATCTATGAATCTATTCAGTTGCCTTCTTTAACATCACATATATAAATCGAACTTCTTTAGTTGTTTCCCTCTCGTGAAGAAACAAAACAAAGATTTTTAGGTTCCTCTACATCTCAAAAATAGCACTTATCATCCCCGTCTTTCTCCCTCTCTTGCAGCATTTCCGATGTCCCTCAAAACCGAAAATCTGTGGAAAGCATAATCTATGCCATAAAACCATTCAAGCAGTACTATCCAAAAAAATCCCCATAAAGGTGTTCGTCCTTCGTATACACAATTGAGTGGTGCATTTGAGTGCGCAAAATGCGATAACATGCATACAATGTGCCGCAAAATCACTTTTGACAAAAAAAAAAGCGAAGGCCAATATGCAAAAACGCTAATCAAGCAATGCATCACTTTTTGCTTGCCTTTCATGAAAAAAAAAAATAGAACACAATTACTTTGCATCGGCACAACGACGCAATTATGCATCATTCTCCTAAACGAACCAACTAGTACAACCAATGCTGCATCAAACAACCTCTAATCACTTGCCTAGCAGAAAAAACCGATCGACGCGAAACCAAACCAGCAATAGGAAATAAACAGGTAAGCTAAATAACCGGAACGACAAGATACTGCAAAAATAGTGAAATAAAGATATTTTAATATATATCGATTTCCTACAAACTCGTCGAACGCTTTTCTCCTAAAGTATCAGCTAATCAATTAAAGCAGCTGCCTTAGCAACTTTATAATGCAAGCTGAAAGTGCTTGCAAGATAAGACGATGAAACTGGGAAATACCGAAACCACATACTACTTACATCATCAAATCCACCTTTCTATGAAATGATTGCACCTTCCATCACCCATGATGCATTTCAGGAAACCCTCATTCCTCTAGTTTCACAACTTATTTCTTCATAAATTCACATAAACTTCTTTTACATCATTCTTCCTTTCCTGTTGGCCCCATCATTATTAATGCCCATCTTCAAAATTCAATCCTATCCCTTTGTATCAGGATGGCTGTCCCTCAGTAGATCCCTCTCAATATCCGCATAAATGTGCACAACATATGCGCGAACATGTCGCATTTCAGCGGAACGAAATCAAAAATGGCGCCAACCATGAACGGCAACAAAATAACAAACAATGAAGCATATAGATCGCCGATGAATGCGAGTTGCTCATAAGGAACCCGTCTGGCAACAATTAATACTCCTCATAATCAGATCGCTACTGCAAACGCGCGAAATTCGCGCAGATCACGCGACTCTCCTTTTTCTTAAGAAACAAAGAACTGATACAAACACAAAACTAGTAAAAATATCTTTTAACACAAAAAAAAGCTTTCTTATCTTCTTATCATCCTAACATCCGCTCATTCAGGATCCGCATTATTATAGATGCTTTCTCAGTGTTTTTTCCCTACTTGTTTTCTTCACCAACTTCAATACGATCGTTTCATAAAGTCATTGAAACAACATACCTCAGAATATGGGGCTACATCGTTGAGCGAATGCGCTTCGGGCGTACCCCCGTTGTAAGCACCTTTCGACTACCACGACGACCTTTGATACCTGAATAACAACTCTCTAATATACAGTACCGTGAATCCAGTTCAATCACTATACTGTTCCTCAACTTGGCTTTTCTCTAGCAAAAGTAACGACCCAAAACATAGGTATCTTCATCGAACAACCTTTTATTTCAGATGAACTTTATAAAAACCTTCATCCATGCGAATAATAAACAGGCTCAGACATTGACGAATGCATAAATAAACAAAAAAGCAGAAAAAACCTTCAAACCTGTATTATGGCTATACAAAATTCAAAAAATCCCATTAGCCTTCCCTCTATCACTCTCACAATCAAACCGAATACAATTACCAGTATCAGCCGATTTGGAAACAGCCGGTTGACATCCTGTAGTGTTCGATGGTGTGGCCATAAGCACATACTTCGATGACTTGGCACCACCTCGAAGTTCCACCTCACACGACATCATATGACGCTTGCATACCACTGGCATATAATCTGAAAATTGCAGAAAATTGACTCAGATTATTCTAATTCCTTTAGACACCATTTGAAAGCAGAAACCGGGAAGAAATTAAATATGGTAAGGTTAGATATGCAGAACAGAGATTTCTTCGCAGTGCCAATGGTGCCGCTGCAAAAAAAAAAAAAAAATTGCATTATTCCCCAACTAAGGGACCGTTTTACTAAAAAATAATAGCAATAATTAATAGTACTATTTTTTTAAAGGTAACTAATCTTTTTCTATCAAGTGAAAAAATTTAAGCCATCTTCCCTAAATTCAGCAAACATAAATGAATGTCTGTCGCATCAATAAGGAAAGCAAAATTTCGTGAAAGAACGGTAAAAAATTTCAAATTTGTGCCAACTGGAATTCAGATCCCACAAACAATCATTTAATAAAATACATATTGCTATCTCAAAAACCCGAAATAATGTGCCCGTATGTAACGCATAACAATTCAAAATGGATGCGTCACCAATGATGTGCACATCTAATGCAACATAAGAAAAGCTTTTCATTGCGTCATCAAAAATGTTTGAAAGGAAGCGCGCTTGAGCGATAAAAATAGCCGATTTATAAATATGCGAGAGGGAGAGGGATGAGAGGAAAGAGGAAGGAAAGATCACTATATCATTATTTTTCATTCTCTCTTCAACCATATCCTTCGTGGCAAAACAGAACTCCTGTCTGCGTGATCACGACGAACAGAACAAAACTCCTGTCAGAACGTGACAAGACCCGAGAGTCTCCTAGTATAATTTCATATCTGTCCCCTTTGCCATGTCTCCTTCAGGTACAGAAAAACCCATCAAACACGCTTCCCCCCCCCCCCCCCCCCCCCCCCCCNCTTAGTGGGATGTAGAGAAAAAAATCTCTCAATAAACGCTCTATGTTGGGAACATATATTACAACAAATTTAGCCTCACATTAAACATGCTTCCCTTTTCAAAAGCTATCAACTGAACAGAAAGCTTCCCCTCCATCCACATTAAGCAATAATCTCAAAAAAAAGTCCACCCCTTTTATAAGCAATCGCCAAAGATGGGAAAAGTTCAATCCTATAAGAGCCTGTTTGCCTGTCGCTCAATCAGAGTTTAACTTCTCCCATCAAAGCACAATGACCGTATGACGGATCGACAGTTGTGATCGTCTTCCTCTATATCATTGAATTGTGGAATTCATTCGATTGGCGAGAAGCCTCAAAACCGCAAACAGAGAGTGCATATCAACAACTGCGTCCACCAAATGGCTATACCACAATGATGCACTTCTCACTCACAAACCAAATCGTCCATCAACGTCACGTACAAGTGACCACAACATTCCATCACTGCTCATACGAATGAGCGCTTCAAATAATTATATCATATATCTAAATAGCATCTATCTTTACTTTTAAATTACCGATTCATCATATGCATCGAGTAGCACCAATCCTAATTATTGCCTTTCGACTACTCATGACCATAGCTAAAATGAGGGAAGAGCCCGGAAGACGATGGAGAAGTCTCTTTCGAATCTATAGTTCAACTACTGAATTTCATTGACATTACATAAAACGCGAACTTCCTCTGCAACTTTGGTTGGAGTGTGCCCTCATAGAATTGAATTTGTGCTAAGAAAAACATTCAACCTGTTCCTCTACGCACAGTACGCTTTTCCAGACAGATGACTGCTTGACAGTTTTGTCCTTCTCGAATCTAATAATCGAATTTTCGCCCCCATTCCGCAGTTAAATCTCGATGTCTTTACTGAATAAAACTTTCACGATACTAATGACTGATATTCGGGTATAAACTTTTCGAGCTTCCAATGATAGCATTCTCTATCACTTCCGATCGGATCGCATGACACTATTCGCCCGATAGCAATATTCATGTGCTTGAAACAGTGCCAACAATTTTAGAAAGATAAAGAAAAAAGGACTTTTACGAATGAAGGAAAGTAAAAAGCTCCTTTTTTTCTTCAGCAGTGATCATATCAGACGGATTATAAATACACAGTATATTAGCCATTGTAAAGTTTACAGAGCCCCTTAAGAAAACAGCATAAAATTTTACTGAAAAAAATCGTCATGTATTACTCGTACCTAAATATCTCAAAAACAAACAAACGGGGAAGGATGGCCATCCGACTTTGCAATATAACCATTTACTTTGGTCTTTCATTTGCGCAAAAAGCTATCCGCTTTTATAATTCACCACTTCTCATTGGTACCACTTTGGGTATTTGCAAACCTTTATTTGTACTGTACTTATTAAATACTGTAGTTCCTCATTAACGGATATAGTGGATATCCTCATTCAACACAAACCAGTGCTACTTAAAGCAAATTTTTGCAAAGCTAAAAAGCGAAATATTCGAAATATTAAAGAACAAAATATTGCCCATCTACAACCTTTCCCAGATAAACGATGAACGAGCTCTTTATTAGTTGCTAAATCAATCATAGAAAATGGCAGCCACTAAAACGGCAAAGTGGCTGTTCCCTATCCATCTGTTTTAAGCTGATAGATGCCCATAGAGTGTCACAAATATTTGCGCTGACCTCCGGAGTGGCCTCTTGCCGGCCGTTATGCGTATTCCTGTGAATGAAAGAGCGAAAGGTCAATAACGCGTCACACGGACGGATGTGTAACAAAATACACATAACAACTAACGCCTGCGAAATGCCTCTGACATAACGCCACCATATTCGCACCATCCCACTTTCTCGGCTGATGACACAACGCACGAAAGTTCAATATATACCAATGTTACCCCCCCCCCCCCTTCCCCTATCTTCACCTTATTTAAATTATATTACATAATATGAGAAAGCCCTTTCAAATCTTGCGAATCTTTGCACGTGTGGTAATTTACTGGCATAAACCCTAGAAAAATGTGGAATCGAAGGTCATGCACAATGCACGTAATCTTTATCCCTCTTAACCCAGCCATTAGTGCGCTAGTCAACGATTGGATTATCCTTCATGCAAATTCATCAGACAGCTCGATGGAATAGCGATTACAGCTCCACCTCGTGCCTGACCCCTTCTTTTGCTTAGTATCACCAAATGAAAGGCACAATCCCCTTCCCTCTTTTCTCTATGAGTGCCTCAGTGAAAGGCTGTGATCGCTATTAGATATTGTAATCAGGTCTCATGACAGCGGAAGTTTCATGATAAAATGAAGAGAGAGGAAGAACTATCACTTCAATTTCGATATGAATTTCATACAACTCAACTCACATATCTTAACGACACAACCCAAAACGTTTCTCTAGCGGAAGGTCAATTTCACATCAGAAAAGTGAATGATAAAATTTAAGAAAAAANGAATGATAAAGTTTAAGAAAAAATGAATTATGCAAACAATGAAAAAGAGGATGCCATAAAAACTTTGGAAAAAAAACGCGCCAGTCACCGATGAAAATATTTTCCACTCATATTAAAAAAAAGAAAAAAGACGACAGCACATCACAATAAAAAAAAGTCTTGATTAAAAACTGAAAACAAAAGCTTATTGATTTAGTCGATGACCAATAGAGCTAATACCAACAATCGTCGCATTTTTTTTAAATGAAAGTCAACTAAAAAATTGCAAGAGCTGCAAATATAAACCCATATAACATACTCTCTTCCAAGTGCCCCTATCATGACTTCAATATCAGCAATACTGATAGCAGAAATAGACCCTTAGCCAACCGATTCCCCTTCCTCTCTCTTTCCCGAGACATGGTTATTCACCAACAGATAGTACACGCCTGAGAGAAGCAGCATACGGTTGCTACTTAGCAGTTGGCACGGATATAAGTATCAAAAAGCGATGGCTTAATTGTCATACAACACTCATTTCAAGTCAAAGAAACGAACATCCCTCTCCCTATCGCTGTCCAAGGTTATCCCGAAGTGCCCTAGTCAACAGCAAAATAAAAGCTTTTCAAGAAACCCGATTAAGCACGCGTTCCTCAAACTTTCATGAGCACTCCTATTTCGATTCTTATGAGTCTATAGTATAATTTCTGTATCAGATTACTAGAAACAAAATCCTCACTCATTGGCTACGAAACCAACTCTCAGTACAACGCGAGAAAAAAATTTTCGTAATAAAAACCAAAAACCATTTATCGTCTATATGGTTTCTTTTCTCGGCGTGCTGGCAATGGCCGGATAGCAACCAGAGAGAGTGACAATTATGTCTTTCATATTTCAAAATATCAGCATTCGTTAGAGTCCTACAGTCATCCCAAAACGCTTGCTGAATCGATTCTCTTGGTTATAGTGCTTGAGCAACGCATGCAATAGTCACATCGTAAAAAAAAAATCCGTTTGTTACTTCCTTCATCCTCTCCCTCCACTCTCTCCTGTCCCCGCTTCATCGAAAAAAAAAAAAAAACAAAAAAAAACGAGGAATTCGACTGAACGACAAGAGAGTTGCTCTATTTGACATGCGTAATCGACAACCATTAATCAACATATAATCGCTGACTCAGTTCGAATTGCATGCTCTCGTAGCGTCAAAAATTAGCATTTCATTATGTCACTCTCTCACACTTTTTCAATATTAACAACGATACGAGCATATATACCCATCGATTATCCTTATACTGTGCGATTGCTTCAAGAAAAACGATTTTCAAATTGCAGCGAAATTTGTTGAACTCTCTTCCTAAAGCATTCAAAAAATCTTTTAAATGCGAAATTTCTCTAATGTTGGTTCATTTTAAGCTCGAAATGTTGTTTTAATTTGTAATAAATAGAAACAACACTCATTAGTACATCATAACCACTGTGGGCAGTACAACCCGATCATTGAAAAGTTCAGTCGAGATGAACAACGGACAAATTTCGAAGTAAATTTTTCTTAGATTAACCTAAAAACCTCAACAATCAAATCAGCCGAGGACTGAGCTTTCTTGAATCAGTGTTTTTGTTGTCACCTCTCAATGAAATTATTATCACTATAGCCAATTAATTAAGAGATATTTAAGAAGCAACCTCCTAGAGCAGCGAACAAAAAATACATTTTCCATCCCTATCAAATAAACGTCTAAAATTTTAAAGAAAGAAGGAATGTCTGTCCCAATAATTCTCTTTTCATATCACAAAACCCAAAACAGCGTTATTTCTGCAGATTTGGAGTGGAACTCCTATTACGATAAAAAGCGTTGTATTAAATTCATGATAAACCTAATAACATCACGCCTTTCTCTCAATGCTATATGTGATCTTCTGCAGCGATATTTCGTTCTGGGTATTCAGCGTTGAAAAAAAGTCGACGAAAATTAAAAAAAATTTGATGTATTGGAACCCTCGTTCCTTATATTCCACCCCTTCCTGTATAGTTGCCCAATCCTTTGAAAATGCTTATTTCAATACCATAATCTCAGCAATCTTCCATCCTCTCCTCTCCAATCGTATATAGAAAAATCCCTCTTGTTCGCCCGTTAGGTTGCGGTCATCTATAGACTCATGTTGTGAGCTTGTTTGGTAGCATGCATCGCATACAGGCGACTGTAAACAATGCAAATTGGAAAAACGCCAAAATAAGATCGTCAGAGACAACCGATGCAAAAAAAGAGATTGTTGCAAATGAGGAGGGAGAAAGATTGTGCGTGCAAGATGTCTGCCATCATAGCAAGCACTTCACAAAGGTCATTCACAAAAGCCACAGCTGGGGAGCTTACAACGTACAGATTGGTTGCCGCTTAGACGGCTGCCAGGCCTTTCAAACCCTAGCCCAGCCAAACCAATACCCATATACCAGCTTTTTCAACTGCCATATAAACCGATAAGTCCTCAAAAAAGTAGAGAGAAAAACAGCACTAAGCATACTGCCGATATATTATCATTCAACTCAACGGAGGCTTAGTGAAAGTTTTCCAATAAAAGTGAAAAATCACTAAAAAGTAAAATGAAAAAAAAAAACACCAAAATCATAGCATCGCTAACGACATTTCACTATTTTTACAATACAGCATTAAGATTCTCCCTCAAGAAATGTAGCAGACTTCCACCTTGATTTACTGCACTCTCGTTCCACTAATTGCGAAGATTCAAATGTTCTCTATAACTTCAGTACCTTTAACCCCCATCTGTTTCCATTTCTTATTCTTTATATGACAGCGCCCTCTATTCTCTGAAGTATGCATTCAAGAAACGAAAAAACTCTACATCTAGAGGAATAGCGAACAAAAAAAAAGACGAAGTCGNTAGGTACATATAATCGTCATTCTTGCCGATTAAACATAATAACACTACTAGGTTACAACACATTTTAGTGTTACACCCCATTACCTTCAATGATATAACAGAAACATTACAATCCTCCTTACTCTTGCAATCCTCCATCTCCTCTCTCCCTTCCTTTTCATCATTTCGTTTCCTTTGATCCTCTCCAAATATGGAAAAACCTCAAAGAGCAATTTAAAACATTCATAAAATTTCGCGCCCAAATTCCACCTGGATGCCAATCAAAACTGCAACATCGTCACAAAAAAAAAAACACTCATAAATATGACAGGAATGATAACTGCGCAATGAAAAAGCGGCAGAGAAAAACATAAAAAACACACTGACGTTTAATCATAAAATCAAAAAACGGCATTTTCACTTTTGTAAACACATCAGCAGATCATTCACTTCTTATTCAATTTGCTTTAATCCTCAAAGTACGCATATATTTTCGTTATCATCCCTTTCTGATTTTAACATCCGATCTATCATCACTTCCTTTAGAAAATGCTCGAAATTTTTCAAAAACAATAAATGGAGAAAAGGACAAAACTTCAACATAAATAAGTTCTAAAAATCGAAGGACTGCAGAGCGTTTCTAAGTGAAGAGATTGGAAAAGTTTTTGAAAAAGATTTGAGTGAGTTAATACACAAAATAATTGCATCTAAACATATGAGAAACTTTGGCAATATTTAAGTCAAAAACACAATTTTAAAAAATGCAGAGGTTCACAAAAAGAGCTGAATGGAATTCGAAAAATTGTGCCTGAAAATTAAAAATTTCGCAGACTGATAAAAACACCTACGCGCTACCTGAGAGGTGATAAAGTTCTACTTAAAAATTACCTTACCAGCAAGAGCATATTTATCTAACTTCCGATCACGCTCTTTGACCACAAATCCCAAAATCAGACTAACAAAAAAAGAAAGCAGAAACATCGCAGGCATTAGTCAACACGATTATTCACGACGCAACACATTGATCACTGATCGCTTTCCACTTTGCTTATACTATTCACCAAACGTAAAAACCATCATATAAAACATTAACGCTACACCCAAAAACATATATGCGAATAATCTAAGCAAATATTTGCGCTTCGATTTCAGTTAGATAATTAAGTTCCAGTGCAACCTTACGCCAAAAACAGCAAGGTGAAAGATACAGACTCTATTAGCGAACATCCTGGTTGAATTGAGAACGATAATGGTGCCCGATACATTCAGCGTGGAAAAAATCAAAGAACAACTGTGGATGCGAAATCCTCAATCCCCCTCCTCCAAGCCAAAGTCGAACATTTCTTCTTGCTGCTAACATAAAAATTCCACTTTTTTTCTGATTCGTTCGAAACTTTTGACGCACACCAATAACATGCAAGCGATTTTCAGCTGCATCTATGAGACAAAGATCACTGAGAAGGATTAAAAGAAGATGCATCACCACTACATAAACAATTATATGAGCACAACTTACACAACACGTATTAAAAAAAAAGAAAAACCTACTTGTGATGGCCGGTTGTTTCATAGATCTTTTGCGAACTCCACTGCCTCCAGCTTCACTATTCAATTTCTTCGATCTAGGTTTCCCTGTCGTTTCCGGCAGTCTCCCCGATCCAACTACAGTACGATGTGTTACAGACGTGCGGGCCGAAGTGCCTGCCTAAAGAAAAACCTATTGATATACTCAAATTTAACTCATCTTCGATTGGAGAAGAATGGTAAAGGAAAGGCGGTGGGTTTGGGGGAAAGGGGGAGTAAGAGAGGCGGATACATTCACCAAACTGGATTGCAAGCATTACTAAACCTCTGCCCAACCACTAGAACTAATACCACCTATCCAAAGCCCAAGTAAGAAAAAAGAAAGCAATGATAAAATCAGTACACCTACCGTGCATGTGGAAGCAGCGCTTCGTGCCACATCGTGACTGCGCGTATTCATTGCGACATAATCCAACACGTGATCTTCTTCTGTCGTATCACCTTCTAGTACATCCGTCTCCAGCGTTGCAATAGATGGCGGTGCGATTCTACGTCGATGCTCGTCAGGTGTGTATGTCTTCGTACGATAGAATGAAGGCACCTAAAGCATCTCGTGCTTAATGTGTCACACCTCATCTCCTTCTAATAAACACTTAACTCGGCAAGCTATGAATTCCATATATCCCCTTCTTCTTTATCAATTAAGAATGCAGCATTCTTTAATATATGTGAATAAAAGTAATAGTGCAAAAAATGAAATCGTTTTTGAATAATATTTATATTCACCTTTATCCATCACAAATCCACTTTAAACATATATTCATCGTTTTAAAAATCAAGTTATAAGCCCTGGGGCTCAATAACGATATCACGAATTGGGTAAAATAATAAATTCTACACTACCCTATCTGTAAACCAAAGTATCTAAGAATCAAGTCTAAATCCCAAATCCCTCTCTAAAAAACCTCAAATTCCATTGTACTTAAACAACCTAATCAATAGACATGTTGTAGATCAAAGCAGTTTTCTCAGAAACAGAGAAAATTCTGCGAAAGAATTTTGCACATTCCAGTTATAATTACTTCAAGCTTTGCAGAATAATGAGAGAAAGAAGATAAATCTATACCTCCGTTTCATCAACCGCTTCGAACGCATAGTCACCATCTTGATCTTCCAATGGGCGGTCATTCTCGAAATCAAAATTGAATCTGCTTGCCTAAATCAGATCTAATAAACACAGCTCTTTCAATATGATCACCGAGGACAACAACACAATTAAGTTCCCATTCCCCTCTTCTCCTTCCTTCACCAAGCCATATGGAACCTTCGACGCAATTATCCTCCTCCAGTATTGGACACAAAACTATGAAATGATGCTTTTATCTAGATGAAGCAGCAAAAAAAGTTTAAAATGTTTGCAATTAATATCCCATTCTCTATGAAACATCTCCATCAAACAGTACGATGTAAAAAAAAACAACAAACAAAACAACTAATGTTATTTCCACCAATTTTCAATAAAGCTATATAAAAAAATAAAAATAAATAAATAAATAAAAAGAGAGACGAGCAATTCAAGCATTCTATAACTGTAGTTAATAAAGTTCATATATGGAAAAGCAAGCCACTATTTCAAATTGAAGGAAACATTAGTGTCGGCTAGAGAAAATGAACGGAAGGAGAAGGAAGGAAATACATCAAAAACGAACCCGATTGCCGTCAAGTTGCTTCAGAGAGTCAATAAGCCACGCATCAACTTCCTCCTTCCCTGGTCTTCCGAATAGACAACGCCGTGCCGGATCTTTTTTCTTCGTAACATTCACACCTTAAAATGATGGACATAAACCATCGGATTTACTTTCACCTATTCGTATTAGTAATATGGTGTATTTCTATGTTCAAAGCCCCAGGGCATACAGTGTCGCTAAATTTCCGAAACAATCATGCGGCCAAGAAAACCTTGCGAGTTTATGATGACGGATGTTAGAATATGGCTCGTAAGACGAAGCAATATGTACACACATGTTAAACATATTGAACACAGAATTCTTGACTTAAAAAACCTTAGATTCTAATGTTTAACAAATTCCCTAATGAGAGAAGGTTGCAATCAAAAAAGTGGCGCAAATGTCATGACATCCAGAAAGCAAAAATTATAATCAGTAGTCGCTCAAAAATTGCCACATATCGAAGACCTCTTCGGACTCTGTAGAACACAGTGCAGATATAAATAACCTCAACATAAACATACGCTATTGGTAATATAACAGTACACAGATCGCTGCTCACTACCCTTTTCAGCAACCGTCTCCTCGTCCCTTTCTTCGTGCCCATAACGCTCTAAACTATCCTCCGATAGCTTCTCAACATAACCAAACGACAAGCAAAAATTAATATTAAATTTAGATATTTTTTAAAAGCATAGCTTTTTAATCTGTGAAAATGTTTGTACATAAAAGTACACAAAATTCAATAATCAGTAAATAGTAAACAATTAAGTAATGCAAATATAGCCATAAACTCACATCAACGAAAATGTGCCTGTTACAAAAGTAATAAAGATTATAAACGTTTAAGTTACTGTCACCTGTTGATGCAGAAACCGCTGTAAGAGTGCGTGGAGGACGTAGTCGTGTCTTTTTTCGCATTGTCGAATGAATGAACACTCGTGAATATTTGTGGTAGAGACGATCGATGAACAATACAATACTTAGCCAGATCTAACAATTGAAATTTAGACAAAAAATCGCATAATTTTTGTTTCATTCAACGGTAATAACAAAAAAAAAAAATCGTTCCACACCACAGAAGCGTAACAAACTATATATACCGAAGTTGAATAAAACTTCATTTAATTTCTAACTGCCAAGCAATATTTCATTGTGCAAATATGTTACCAAAATTTGCACATTATTTAGTAAGCGCAATTGCATATTAAGCATAATTCATAATCCCTTATCAATGGTAATAAATAGTATAATGAAAACACAAAAAGAATGAGAAATATTACGCAATACATTAAAAGAAATATAGGTAGCACGAAGAAAGAGATCAGAGAATTTACGCATATACACCCCTTCGGGTAAATGCTGCCTCATACTTGTCTCGCCTTCAAGGCAACACTTTCGCAATGCTCTCATTGCTCTCTTCCCATGATCAACTCGTCTACTGCTATGCTCTTTTCACCTGAAGCAAAAGAGAAGAACTTTAAAAAAAAAAACCCCGAAAAGAGAATTAAAAAGGTATTTTCATCGGAAGCAACTGAAGGTCGAGGATAAAGGTAGTCTCCGTCTGCGAACAGCTCAGTCCAAGGCAAGGTTCAGCCTGATTCGATACTAGAAGGGGTTAAACCTATAAGGGGTTAGAAGGGGTTAAGAAGGGATTAAAAGTCTTCGCTTCGAACCAGGGAAGGAATCAATTCAAACCTTAGTGCTAAGCCATGTGCTGAAACAGCACTAACTGCTTGAAGAGTATTGATTAAGCTCAATATTTACTACGAATTGTTCTCCACTCAAATCATCACTCTAAAATGATGAGAAGACAGCACTATTCAACGGAAATAGAAAAAGACCTTTCAAATACAAATGTACAACCAAATAATATACGAAAACGATTGCAACAACAAACTATTTTCACTAATTTATGCAAAAAAAAAACCTGAAAAATGCAGCAATCTCAACTTTTACATAATTTAATTTTACCGCTACGAAAGTGAGGAAAAAAAACAAAGTAAATAATCGAAAAAAAAATCTTTTAAATTGTAAATTCTACAAATCTGCTGTTTATTCGACATCTCACTCAACGCTAGAGGATATATCTGATCGTTGATCACCCAATATCGACTAATAAAATCTGCTTCACTAAGAACTCTTACATGTATAAATCAATAAAACCAATATATTCTTATATGACAAAAAAAGAGAGAAAAAATAAAACAAGAAAAAACACGCACTCACTTTCAATTGCTAAGTGAAAATCCACACAGCACAATACCCATTGAGAGACAAAGTTGTAACGCAGCCAAAAATTTGAAGATTCCTTTCGAGACGCAAACAAAGCGCGCCAATTTCGAATGTCCAATATTTTCCCGCCTTCTCTAACACTCTGAATCTCTTCTGGTAACGTAGACCTTCGAGCAACGTGGACGTTCGGTGTCTCTAAGAAGCGAAAGTTGTGCTTGATCGCCTAACTGAACAGTATGAGGGATAGAGGTGCGAGGAGGGGTTGTAGG
>JAAVTS010002689.1:0-18076 GCA_022845575.1 Baylisascaris ailuri
AATTCAAAAAAACTGATATTAACATAGCGGGAAAAAAGGGAATATGATGGATGAACGACGAAACAAAACAATAAATATGAATAGGATGTCATATAAAAGAAAATGGTTGAATAGAAGATAATAAAACGAATGTCAATGTGAGTTGACATTCAATGAAATTGAAATATTAAACGATGGTTCAATTTTCTTTTTCAAATATAAAGTGAAGTAATTAATGGGAATTCGAGAGTAATTAATCGAAATCCGAAAATAAAAATCAATGAAAAATATGTTTTTAAATTTTTTTAACAGATTTAAAAATAATTTTCGAGTATATTTAATACGAATAAATAAAGTAAAAATGGCTAAATAATGATAATTTTTCAATGTTTTCTTATTAGTAAATAAGTAAGAATATATTTTCAAGCGAAAAGAGAGCCAATTTCATTTCAGACGGTGATATTCAATGATGCATCCGATGTTGTATGAATAAAGGTATCCATTTTATCCATTTCCCACAAGTAAAAAATTGATTTCCCGCAAGTATGAAAACTGAACCACGGAAAGGGAAACAGGAACCTTTTTTAAAAAAAAAACGTTGTATTTTTCTGTGATTCTCATTTTCATTTTGCATATTAAGTTACTTCGAACTGATAAACTATAATGCCTGATAATATTTGAAGAACTTAAATGATTTCAACCTTGAAAAAAAATAGAGAAAAAACGGCGATGCCATTGAAAAGTAAAAAGATACCTTTTTAAAAGTTAGCCGAATACCCCTGAGGCACTTAATGAACAATTAAATAAGTAGAATATACTCATATGTAATTTTGATTTTATTCATGCAAAATGGCATATAAACCAAAAAAAAGTTGTTTTTGATAGACAATTTCAAATCAGTGGAAAAGTTTCCTGTCATGCTCTGAATGAAAGCCGAAGCTAATATACGTTGAATGTGTGAATGACGTTTTCTTTTCTTCGAAATTATATATAAAGTTTTCCTATAATATACTCGTCTACTATATTATTTGTAGGAAAAAATGCAATGTTGTAGAGAAAATTTAGAATAATTCGTAGCAAAACGTCTCTATAAAGCTCACAGTTGGTGATTTTTTTTACTCTCATTTTTAACCAAGATAACTCCAGTTGTGATGTATACCACCTATATCTTCAATGACGCAAAAAAAAAAAAAAAAAAAAAAAAACGAAACCATTGCACCAGTTTTCTCTCAGAATTTTCCAACACTTTCCTTACAAAGCACTTATGACGGCAACGAAACCTGCTATATCATTGGCATAACCCAACAAAACACTTTATAAAAAGTCAATTCACCTGTAATAATAATGCAAAAGTTTAATTGCATTTTTGGCTTCAAATTCACATTGATATTTGCAATAATAAATGGGATACGAATAAAACTTTATAGTAAAGAAAGATGACGCGAATTGGAATGCTACTTTGGTGTTAATAAAAGAAAATTGCCAGTTGACAATGACTAGACAGCATTTTAATTTAAAAAAATTGATATCGGTATGGTGATAAGATTATCAAGTTTTCGGCATACTTCAAAGTTTTCTACTAATATGGATTCAAAATTCTTTCAATGAAAAAAAGGGAAGAAGGAATATTAAATTAACATTTCATAACGAATAGTTAATTTATTCAATAAAAATGAATCATAAAATTGTAAAATAAAACATATTTCAACATTTTTTAAACATTAGATGACCGACCGATTTAGTTGTAATCAATTTAAAAATGAATTTTTGAAATGCTCACTCATTACACTGTTGAATATAAATATTATTTGCTAAGATCGTAAATAATAAATGCAGAAATATAAATCATAGCTAATGTAAATTAAACATTCATTAATAGAGAAACTTTCTAATAGTGGAATTTAAAAAATACAGCTTGCTAATGAAAATTTAAAACTTATTGACAGCCGCATAAAAAATACTAATATTATGCTATCAGCTGGAAGCAAAGATCAGTTGTTGAGCAGAAGAATTTATTAGGAGAAAATTTTTTTCAAAACCAGCGATTTGCTTGCATAACACATCTATTTAATACAAAAATTTGCATACAAATGTATATTCATTTATAGGGAATAATGTCTTTTGTAAATATATAATATATAATATATCAAAAAGGAGTAAGTTAAAAAATATGACATTAAAATAAGGGAGTCAATTGAAGCAATATGAGGCAAAGTATGAGACAAATTGAAGTTAAGCAAAGATAAGCGAGAGCTGTACGACTAGCCGTTGAGGAATGCCCAGATTATGCTTGAATGCAAAAATCAAAGCATTCCTTAAACCGTCACATCAAGTATAAGCCATAGCTTTCATCGAATATAAATAGGCATCGAAATTATTTGCACGTAACGCATCATAGAAGCATCTCATTCGATAAAATAGTAGAGTGCATACTGAAATGCCCTTTTTTTGAAAATTCCCTTATTCATCAAAAAAAAAAAAAAAAAAAAAAAGAAATAAAAAATTGCTAAGTTGAAAAAAAAGAAGGAAACGTAAAACTGAAATAAGAGCCATGTGGAAATTAATGACGTATTGCGAACGACTCAACTAAATGATGAAAAAAAAAAAACGTTGTCTTCTTTTACGTTCGATGAGAGAGAAAAAAAAATGTTTCTTCTAATGTTTGCACTCGTAACATTTGTATAGATCGATTTGCTCCTCTTATACTTGTTTATACCATATTTTTCAATTTAGAAACCCATGAGGTTGTAGTAATCGTTTCTTGCAATGATATTCCCTAATGCGATATCGATTGATTGCAAACAATGTTGATCATTGCAAATCGATTTTGATTAGTGATTATCAGTATTGCTCAAGGATATCATATCAATCGTACTTTTGATAATATGAAAGTTTTCTGCACCCTAACAAAAGTTCTTTTGAATCATTCAACGGATAATGAAATGAAAGAGAATTATGCTGGAACTCCAAAGAGAATAAATACACTGAGAGGAGTAAATCGGAGTCGGATAGAAGTCAATGATTTTTGACTCCGGAAAAAGCTTCCTCAATGACCTTCAAAACAGTGAAATAAATTTTAAAGGGATGATCACCTGTTTTGATGGAGTGAGTTAAGAGGATTTTTTCAATCGATATAATTCAGAGGAATTTGAATATGTCGAACTAAATCACAGTTGTTCAACAAAATGTAACTATTTGGAGGATCGCTTATCGATCTATAGGCAATAAATTCAAATCGATCAATTCGATCGATTTTTCGATCGATTTATTTGTTCATCAAATGAATGATCGATGATCAACGAAAGAAATTTTGCATATGTCGTTGATCGATTATCGACTTTTTCGTTCAGAATAATTGACGAGCGAAATCGCTCTGGGCTAAGGCGAAATCATCTCATGTCCAAAGAGTTTGAGCTGTAGCTTTAGTTTGTTACTGCTGTGTAGATTTGAATCAATAGTTGATAAGCTGAAAAGGTGGAATTTCAGAACGTCTATCACCCCCATCAAAAACTCACTTCTCTAGGTTTTCTATAAGCTTTTTAGCCGATGTGCACCATTACAGCGAACATAGCAAGACAGATAGATATTAAGATAAGCGAAATCCTTTCATATTGCAATTCGAAAACATATAAAAAATATGAAGAACATTTCCGCTGCGAGAGATTTGGCAATAAAAAACTCAAAAATGGACTATTTTCTCTCATAGGGGATCGTCTCGGAATACAAAATATTCACATGTTCTTTTGATGTTCCTTGTGTTTATATATATATATATATATATATATATATATATATATATATATATATATATACGCGCCGATCATCGTCTTGAAGTGATGAAATCGTCTCAAGAGTTGTTGTTTTCCAGACGAGTGCGGGTTGTATGCATTTGTGCTCTTGTGCGTTCGCTTACCGATGTGCAAATGTTTAAACNGAAACCAATATTGACTTCAATCGATACTTCTGCTTGTTACACTGCTTAATAGTACAATTGTAATAGTAACTGAAATAGGATAAAGAGGCGACGTGTTATAAATGTAACAAATGTAGCAATTATTTATTGAGAGTATAACACATGTGTTACAATTGTATTCAATAATTATTGAAAAAAAAAAAAAAAGAAAAAGAAGCAACATTGTATGACGATATGGCTGCATTTTTTTTTTTTTTTTTTTTTTTTGAGCGAAAAAAAAAACAATGCGCACAAAGCCGCACTAACATTTGTGCACTGGAACCAGCTTCAAACGATTCACTATTCTTCCTTAAACTCCTCTTCTGAAAGTGTTTTTTTTTTTTTTGGTATTCTTTCAAACTCCACCTTTTATATACCACATTCAATAAAGAAACTTCTATGCCTAACAAATATTAAATTGCAAAGCAATTATAGAAAACAACCATTTTATCTTACCTAAAGAATAGAGGTGAGAAACGCCATGATGGGAAGGAGAGAGGAGAAAAGAAGGAATAAGAGATCGAGGAACGAGAGAAAGGCTAGGATAATATTATTGAATTTCCTTTTGGACCTAGAATGAAAACATTCTGGTAAAAATTTTGAGATTTCCTCAAGAATTTATCGAATTTTTCTTAGCAGATGACTTCTTCATCTTCATTCATGTGCTCTCTGGTTCTTCGGCTTAAATATTTACTAGTCATGCAGCTAACTATTGCCGCGTGATGTCTGTGTTTGTCTGTCTGTGTCTTTCTGTCTCCAATTTGTGAAATTTCGTGCATGTACTGTTTACTGTAGAGTGCTCATCCATGGTGCGTTAATTAATCTTCGGTGACGAGAGGAGAAAGGAGTTCAGATTTCAGAATACATCAAAAAAATTGTATTTATTTTAAGTTTTCGAATTTTCATGCAAGAAAAATTATACTTTAATTGGTGAAATCAATTGAAATTTGAATTTATATTGTGAATATTTAATTTTTTTTTTTTTGCCAATATATGATAGATAAAATGTAAATTATATTTAGTGACAATTCTTTTGTTAGTTTTCTTCTTTCGTTTTTTTTTTCTTTTCAAAATTGCTGGTTTTCACTCATAAAGCACTTAGAAAATTATGGCTATGCGTTGGTATTTATCTCACCCCCCTCCCCCTGCCCCCGTTCTATTTAAAACTATGAGGTGGTCCATTTTATTCAGCTAATTACTTAAGAGACGGCTAATTATGCTGGAATTATGTGGATGTCTGTGTATATTAGTGCAGAGAAATGAGAGAAAGTTGAAAATTCCATAGATCCTTTTTTAAGCCTGAAATTAAATGAGTGCAAGCAAATTTGCTGTAGTTCTTTACTCTCTATGTCTTTCTTTCTTTTGGTTTTTTTTTCTTCTTTTTTTTTTTCAATGCACTCAAGCAACACTATAAGTCCAATATGCAATCGATGCATTGATGCCATCTGTCTGTTTCGCTTCTCTCTCTCTCTCTCTCTCCCTCTCTCTCTGTCTTCGTTTCGTTTCTTTCTTTAAATGACCTTCTGCCGTCCCGCTTTAGTGGACATGGTGGTGGATACGAGGAGGGGATATTCAGCTGATCGAAGCGAGGAGAGGGGCAGAGGGGAATTGGAACAGTTCGCAGCATCTGGCTAATCTTCTTACAATAAAAATGTATGGAATCAGGTGTTCAATAAAAATATTTATATTCAAAAAAAAAAAAAAAAAAAAAAACAACAACGAAAACATCTGTAACTACAAACAGGTGTTGAAACAGGTGTTTAAAACTTAAAAGGAATAAAAAGATAAGCAAAAAGTATGAGAAATGGAGATATGCAGAAATATAGACATAAATATGCGAAGGTAAAGTAGACAGAATTAATAATAAACGCCGATCAACGGGTATTGAAATCAGATCGTACTGTTCTCTTAAATGAGAAGAAATTACCTAACAACATGATACGGTAAGGAATGCTTAGAGGGAATAACTTCGACTCGTTTTTCCTTCCTAAGGAAATTAATAATCCTTTTTTGACTTTTCCTAAGAAGTTTTTTTTCATAAGGAAAAAAAAGGAAATACGATAAGGAAACAAAAAATAAAGTAATAAATTCCTAAAGGTAAGTAAATTAAGTACTTCATTTCGACTCGTAATTTTCCTTGTAATTTAGAAGAGAATATAACCTCGAGTGTTTGGAAATGGAATATCCAGAGAAACATTTTGATAATCTTTGAGCATAAATATAGGTCGAATTGAACGCTATAATACTAAAGAGATTTTAATCTTAAAATGAATAAAAGATCAAATTGCTTATAATTAGGTTGCAACGATTCACGAAATGCTTTATAAAAAGCCGCCTTATTAAAATGCGATTGAATTTTCTCAATTATTTTGGCATCTTTTTTTTCACCAAACGATGAACAAATTTTTTTGCAAAATTTTTTTCATCCGTGTTTTCCAATTTATTTTCCTCCATTTTATTTCATTTTTCATCACTTATTTTTCAAATTTTATCTTCAGATATAAATTTTCAATATTTTTCAATTTTCAATCAGATTTATTTTTCAAATTTGACATCGCATAAATCTTTTTAAAAAGAGTACAGTATTCTTCATAAATTTTTTCACAAGACTACAGTATTTCAAAATTGAACGACAGTAGGCTTTCCGGATAATTTTCTTAGGCAACTATATTTCAAGGCATGAATCAGTGAGATTCTAAAAGAGATATTTGACATTAGTTCATCATTTTTCATATATATTCAAAATATATTTCAGCAGTAACCCTAATCTTATTGTTTCTTTTAAACATTCGAAGTTTTATATAAAGCGGCCAAAACAAAGAACAATTCTTGAAGCGAAAACATGGTTACGGTATGATTGAGGCGGGAATGTTCGTGTTCAAACATGTCTTTTATCGGGGTTGAAATGACGGCTACAAGAGAAAATAGCATATATTTGCAGGCGACTATTTTGCGCATAGGTTGGGAATGAGGTAGCAGCTTGCTTAGCTTTGAGGTATTTTGGTTTTCTTCCGCTTCAAGTGAGACCTGAGATTTATGTTGCTTCGATTACGTTCGAAACTTCATAAAATTTTCGATTATTCGTTGTTGTAATATTCATATCATCACATTGTTTCATTAAATTTTTTTCTGTCAGTTTTTTCTCTTAATATATAAATAATTTGAATCGTTGCGATCAGTTTTTCTGCGGCAAAATTTGTGGATAATATTTGTCATTCGATCAAGCAAAAATTTGAATAAGATATTTTTCCATTTGTAAAAGTTATGTAGGAGAGTATTGTTGCATTTATCCTCCTCTGTCGTATTTTCTTGTCTATAAGTTTTGAGCTTCTAGTTTTCATAGTTTTTCACCATCACGGTACATTTAAGGCAGCAGCATATGAAAAAAAAAATTCATTGTATCCCATAAAACTTCAAGGCAGTGATATTTTAGATGTGAAATAGGTTGTTTTTCCCTTGATACGTTCCCCGAATACTTACCAGTTTATTCATATTCGCACCTATTTTGAATATATGTAAAACTTTTAAGGTGTTTGAATGATAAGCTAGCAATTGTTTCATCGATTCTATGAGTCTTCTTCACTTGTGATAATTGCTCACAATGGTTAATAAAAACTTTACGAAGGTTTTTTTTTAATATGCTAAAAAATTTTCTTACAGTGTTTATAATTTTTTTTTTCAGTTTTTCATCAAGCTACTGCAATAATTTCAGCGGATTTTACAACTATCTTACGAACTTTTTTATCGAAACGATAGTAATGGAAACGGGTGACACCTTAAATGACGGGTCAGGTGAAGTAAAACCGTTGGATTCGAATAATGCACCTGAGAGCGTCGACACAATTATGAGTATCAGCATACCTGAGAATGGATCTTCTCCACCTAAAATTAGCAATAATAATATTGCTATTTTTTGGGAATACGAATTAAGTAAAGGCAAGTGGATCAGATTCAACAAGTTAATCACTGACAAGTTGAAGTAAGTTTTATCATTTTTTTAAAACTATATTGGAACAGTCGTCTGTCTGGAATGTTTTCTAAAGTAGATTAAAGGAAGAGGTTATGTTGTCGAGTGGTGCTGAGGTATGGTACCGGGTCATCAATGATTGTAATGGAGCGTGAGGGGAGGATATCTGAAGAATGTTAGCTCTTCGGGATCAATGCTGTAGGATGGCAGTAATGCGCCAGTACTACCACCTCCTCGCTCCCCCCCCCCCCTATCATCGAAACCTTCACCTTTACCAAAAAAAGCAGTGCATTCAGTGCATCCCCCCCTGTCGAGGTCTTTTTATGAGTACCACACCATTTCTAAAATATTCACCGAGGAAAAGATCCTTCTTGTGTATTATTCGAGCGGAAACCTCCTGTGTATTTTTCGCTCGAATAGTATTGTCGCTATTTACTTCTCTGACAATGTTTGTGCATATTGCAGGTTTATGTTTTTATTTTATGTTTAATTGATACTTATAAAAGTATATTTAAGTGCTAGATCATTTCAGCACATCTGGTGACGAGAAGTTCATTGAACTTGAAGTGAATGAATCAAAATTACGAGTCGATCGATACGATATGAAGCAACGTAATTTAACAAGTGGTTATATACGTGCTATTCGATGTGTTACCAAACTTGCAAATGGTTATTTCTACATATTTTGCATATTTGCGTATTTGGGAATTTAGAATCTTTCCCATCAGATATGATGAATTAAATAGTAAAACCAACAAACTTGGCAAAATAAGGCAGCTCGCAGTGGACGTAAGTCCCTATTTTATCTATACGTGTAACCGTAAGATTGCACAAACTTTTTCGGCTGTCGGTGATATAGTAATGTGGCTGTTTTAAGGTTCAATAGGTAAAGGAAGTCACCTGTATTACTAATGATAACTGTTGGCTAAGCTGTAAGGTAAAATTGAAGCGCAAATGAGCAGTTTATAAGTATGCATCGACGGAGATTGCAATAGTGACCAGTGAGAGACAGATCGGAAGGGCTCTTTTGCTGAAGTTGTAGCGGTGGTACTAACAAGTAGATAATGAGAACGCTGCTAGCTCATATTTTGCAAGTGTGTCATACTTTAGGAATCAGAAGTGTTTTGGTTTTTAGAGGATGACGCATATGTTTGGGTATATGCTGATGGAAGAAGACGATGGCGGAGTGTAGATAGTGAATCATCGATGAAATTGGAATTAACCTATAAGGAGGGTGCATCGAATGTCGATCTCTGCATATTAGGGAGCAATTTTACAGCGGATTTGGATAGTAATGTCATGAAAAGCGCTGATGGAGGATCCATCTATAAGGTGATCGTTTCTCTTGCTTATCGTGTCATATTTTGGTGTTTTGCATTTTATCGTATTAAACAATTTAGAAGTTTTGAAGTTGCTTCTTTTTTATAATTTCAATGAGAATCTATTTGGATAGAAATTGTAAATTCCATCAATTTAAAAATCAAATTTTTATTAAGGGTAGGGGTGGCTATACGTTGTTTTTTATTCATCGAAGATTAATTTGCAGATCAGATCAGCAACAGAAACTGCGGTATTGTATTTTTCATCGCTTTTACAATGTTATAAAAGTAACATTATTGAAATATATTTCATAATAAGTAATATTGATTAGATACGACGCGACGTGGCAAAGGCAGATGCAGCGATGAGTGCAAGTCCTGCACCCTCGGCGATCATAACACGTTCAATGATCAAACGGAAAGCGGCCATTGATGAGGAGACGGGCAAGAAGGCTGAAGTGCAGACAGCTGAAACAGATGAAGTAGTGGAAACAATAATAAATAAAAAGACAAAGGTTAGTTCGGCTCTTCGTTTACTTTTATATTCTTAAGGTTGTGTTGGTTTGTGGGATGTCCTTGAGAGCTGCAGGAAGGGAGATACGAAAGTGGAAGAGAGGGAACTGAAAGGAAGGCATACCTGGGACAGATGTGTATCCATTGATTTTAATTATTTAATTAGACGCGGGTATCGCATCTTTGAGTCATCTGTTTCTTCGTAGCTGGCACAGTATGTGCCATATACATGCGTGCTTTTCGGTTCTCTCTTTTTCTGAGCATTTTTGTTGTTACGTTTATTCGGCATGTTGGTCAGCAAGCAATAAATCCACTCAAAGCGGATGCTCTATCGAGCAATTTTCTTTCCATTTTATGTAAGGCTTTAATCTTTGAGTAGTTATTGTTACTTGGCTACCTGGATTTTGCCATCAAGCAGACGTTGCCTGTCGTCAATGTCCAGTGGTTCTTGGGTGTTTGATGTCGAGCTTAGCTGTGGAGTCTTTGTATTGATTCTTTAATTTTTTATATTGAAACATCAAACGGCGATAGGGCTGCCAAAGAGGGCTCCGAGAAGATCAAGCAAGGAGTTGGGGAGATGAAATCAAAAGGAAGAAATGGTATGATTTTTGAAGCGTTCCTAGCACCACTACGATTGTTTGATCATAGCTTATAATATATTCACGGTTCAGAGGGATTTGCTGCATTCAAAATTAGGGAATGGGTTTTTCCATAGAACAGTTCTAGTTATTGGTATTCAGTATGGTTTAGCCAGAATCATTGTTTCTTTGCAGTAGTCAATTGCAAATGCTTTCAAGAATGATAAAATTTGCGAATTTTTTTGAAGTTTAGCATTCATATTTTGATTCAGGTGATATTCAATTTTAGTAGAAAAGTGAATTAACCTCTTTTTGAAAGTCCAAAATGTTTAGCACCTGTCTGTCTTCTAGTTCCTTCTCTCATTCCTTCTCTTCCCCTTTTTGCCATCCCTTCTTCAATTTAGAAATTTCAATTGGACCAAAGGCGTTTTTAGGTATATTAGCCTGTTAATGTGTGCCTTATTTTAGAAAACCTTTGTTTCTTGATAGGCTGTACCTGCATAACATGGTTCTATCACTAAATAATAGGCACTTTGGCTACCTTCCATCGTAATGACCACATTGCAAGATGAATTGCCTGAACGGGAACTGTTAAATTTAGGACTTATTGAGCAGAGTTTTACCTTTGATGCAATAGTGCCTTCAATATCACATCTTAATTCATACAAGAAGGATGCCTTAAATTTTATTGTCGTTCATATTATGCGCTGAAATGAGTTGAGTGACCGTATCGAAAACCGGAAATTTTCTGAGAAGCTAGAATGCTTATAATACTGTGAAGAAATCTGTTAATTGTGGTAATATTTCTGGAAGGTACTGTAAAGGGTTTTGTTTTTCAATTTCAGAGATGAAGAGCCAGGTGCGAAAGGTGCTGTTGAAAGGTGGAGCAGCGTTGGATATAGAATGCATTGAGAAAGTTGGTGTTGCTCATGTTTACATCGAAGGTAACGATGTTTACGACGCCTTGCTTAACCAGGTAAATAACTTATAATTTTTTTAATGTCAGTTAAGTTGATTTTGATATGACGATTTGGAGGCATGGCTCTCAAAAGATTGCTGTTTATTGGAGCACGCAAATCACATTGCTTTGTAACGTCCATGGTCTTTATATTTTTTACTTCGCTTGTATATTCAGTGAATTGGTGCTAAATTAGCTGAATGTTATAAGCCAGAATCATTAGTTTCTTCAGGATTTTGGCTGCATCTAGAAGTTGATATGTAGAAGGTGGCAAAGCATGCATTGTTCTAACTCCATTCACGTCATCCTTATTTCCATTCCTGTGGCATCTACCTCTCCCGCCCCTTCACCCCTCCATAAATTGCTTCACCAGTAGATGTATTGCTTAATTTTCCTCCTGGTACATGTCCTTTTCTGTTGTGATTTTTTGAACGTTGTTATTTGAAGATTAGGCGCTTTATTTCTGTGGAGCTTGATGATGTGTTGAGAAATATTTGGCATTAAAAATAAATAAATATAAATAAATGATGTATATATAATGTATATTTATATGTGCGCAAGTGATTGATTTAGACGAATACGGAGAATAATAACAACAAGTTTTATATAATCCAATTGCTGGAAGATGATGATGCAAAGCGCTACTCGGTTTGGTTCCGATGGGGACGCGTTGGATATAAGGTATTATTTTTGTTATTGTTTTATGACTAACGGCTTGTCGAGCCATGCGAAAGGTTGAAATTTGCAATGCAAAATCAAAACTAAATTCTGCTGATGAAATTTAAATAACAAGGAGAGAAAGTCAAGTTAGTGAATTGTGAGTAATCATTGGAAAGTATAAGGAGCGTTGTATGATGCAGGGGGTCTAGCAGATCGATGTATGAAAGATAGCTTTATTTTTTTGCTTTTTTATTTTCTGGATTAGAATAATTTTTATCATCTCTACGGAGGAAATGATAAGCAGTAGTCGATAATTTAAGTGCATCTGGATGTTTGTATATCAGTTTATTACATTCTGCGAAATTTTAGTATTGTCGTTTAATCCTGGAAATTTTATGAGTGGATGCTAGAACTACCTGAAGGGATTGTATTGTTCACTCTGTCCGATAGAGGTGATAAAAAAGAGAATTTGCGATTGTTCGAATTAGTTGGCACTGTTTAGCTGCGTTGATTTCTTTCTTTTTAGGAACTTGTCTTCATGAGGGCTGTTTTGGTAGGAGCTAGGATTGTCGTATCAACAACTACTGTCCATGCCTTCTTGATAACGGAAGTCACAGACTATAAAAAATATGGCTGCCATATTTGTGATATTATATTATCTCAACTAGCTGCGCTCGAAACTTGGATTAAATGCTTGTCGGGTCGATCGTGGTCCTTTTCCTTTGACCCGACATACATTTTATGATCGGATCGATATTTATATCTCATTGACTTGCTCGGGTAGATGCCTATTCTTTTTGAGTGTTGCGAAGTTTCAGGGGCAAACAAATTTGATCCCCTGCGGTTCGGATTTATGCAAAGCGAAATTGCTCTTCACTACAAAGTTCAGCGATAAAACGCACAATGAATGGAGTAATCGCAAGCATTTCCGAAAGGTAGTAGGCAAATACGATTATCTTCCGGTTGGTTTTTCTTGGTATTATTTTGTTTGGGTTATCTTCGGTTATCTTTTACCTATCACAATCATCTTTGATTACCTTCTACCAGTCTCCTCATATATTCTAAGATTAAAAAAATAGATCCAGTGCTTTAGCGGACAGTACTATGTGAAAGCGAATGGTTGATCATCGCTTTGTTCTTTCTAGGGTTCCTTTTAATAGTTTAGCAACCACCATTTCGCCAAATGCTTCAATGTTTTGCTGATTTGTATATCTTTGCAGTTTTGTTGAAATATGAATTCTCATATTATAATCAAACATTATCTCTTTTTTTAATTGTTTAACGAACGCGCATTCTAAGTTGAAGCTCTTTAAATAGGTTTCCTAAATAAGTTTTTTTTTTCTATGAGTTTCCCAAATAAGGCTGATTACTTATAGTTGTATGGGCTATGAACTGATTTATTAGCTGCTATGAGTTTTTTAATGTGCAGCGTGAATGGAATTTCAGGTCTATTTATGTTTGTGGGTAATATATACGATTATGTATGATGTGGTGTTGCTGTAGAGTGAAATCTTGCGGTACGATTATAGAATAAAGCCGATAAGTATGAAATGTTGGCAAGATTTGATTAACTTTGAGTACCTTGAGGCGGAAATACATAGCGCAATTTGTTAATTGCTAGCCACTACTTTGTTTGTTTTTGGCTTTAATTTTAGTTCCAACTTTCTATAATTTTAATTTTCTTCGGTTTTTCTTAGAGTTGCAACGTTCGCTGTTCGTTGCAGGCTGACTACTCGAAACTGGTTGGTGAGCAAAAAGAAAGGTATGAAGAATCAAAAAAGAAGCCAATGCCACCGTCACAACTTGCCGAATGTGTACAACGGCTACTGAAATTGATCTGTGATATACGAGCTATGGAAGAGGTAGTAATGGAGCTTGAATATGACGCCACTAAGGCTCCTCTTGGTTCGTTTCACCTTACCCTTTTGGTTAATTTGATTTGGATCATACTGGAATCAGAATGAATAAAGCGGAAGAGAGAAAAGAGACTATTATTTAGAACGAATAAAAAAAAGTGGGAAGAAATTATTGTCCTGAGGTTGTACACTCGTGTTCTTTAACGCATTAAATAGCCTGAGGTGAACTAAAATCTCGAAGGGCGTTGATTCTGTGATTATGCTAATTGAAGTTTCCTGTCTTCAAAAGGTGTTTCTAAAGGTAGGAATTGAATAAAAAGCAAAACGCTACACCGTCGATATCGATCTAGCGCTTTAAAACTGATGGTAGTCAAGCAGTAATAAATAGCTATCAGTAATATTAAATTTTATGGACAGGTAGTGTTACGTACAATCTTGATGATGTATCTAACAAATGAATAGGCTTGAGTTCGAAAAAGATATTGAAACTGTTGTTTTACATTATGAAAGTAATAACCAACCCTATCTGAAATGAAAATATTTTCGCATTTCAAGTTAAATTGGCTAGTATACTCTTAGATCCCTTCTTCGTTTTGAATATTATAGTCTCATAAGGCTCAGATAGAGGGAAGTTGAAGTTTTCCTTCTGATTGATATACATTGTCTTGTGGATTTAGGAAAGGTGACCGAAGAGCAGATCAAGGCTGGATATGCGGCGTTGAAACGAGTCGAAAATTTCATAAAGAAGAACGACTTCTCGAAGGGATTTGTTAGCGCTGTCAATGAATATTATACGAAAGTTCCACATTATTTTGGGTAGGATATGTATTTTTATTGATCTTCGCGTGAATGTTTTCTAGGCTAAAAAGCTTTTATAACTATCCTGAGACTTGACATGCGGGGCAGTCCGAAAGTGAAACCATTGTAAGTATTTTATTTAAAATAGATAGTTGCGCTAATTTTCCAGTTAGACATTTATTTGTAGTGTTTTGTTTATTGTATAGCCCCGAATTCAAACTACATGAGTTGTAGTATGTCATTTGGCTAGAAGAAGGATTGCTTGTTTTCCAGCTGGCCAGTAAAAGGACTGTATGTTTTCCAGTTGGTCAGAAAGAGATTTTCCAGGTGGTTAGATACCTTTTTGTGGGGAAGGGAGAGTTCTTATATATTGCCATATCTCAAAATAAGTGATTGATAGGAGATTATTTTAAAGTGTAGATGATTGTTCAATAAGGCACCTTTGAGGAGGAACAAAGTTTAAATGATACGAATCTGCGTAAAGTTCCTTTAGAGAGGGATATATTGTATTGAAAGAAACGACATTCGGGGCCTTTAAGGCAAACGAGTGCGTTTGTAAGTGGTTCATAGAACCGATAAATCTTAATAAATTTTGTATAAAGCAAAGAATTGTTATTTTTTTCTAACAGCTGTTTCGACGTGCCCAAAGATCGGAAATGGAGCATTTCTTTACTGCAAGATTCAGGTATTAGAGAATCGTGCTGCATCGTCGTATTTTTCCAATATTGACAAGTTTTGATTTTGAACTCACCTAGATATGAATTTAGGCTTCTATATTATTCGATGTTTCACCATCGCAAAACAGGTAAGATTAGGCATTTTAGTGGGTTTCGTAGCTGAACTGCATGTACTTCTTCGCTTTTCTCTGCCATAAGAGGGAACATCCTCCTACTTTTTTTCCTTTAATGAAAAATATTATAAATTAAGAATTCAGAATGCGTCAACCCCCGTTGATCAAGACACAAGAGCAAATTAAAGTGGAAATCTCACTTCTCGAGGCGTTGTCGGATATTGAGGTAGCGATTCGAACACTGAATGTTGGCAATGATGATTTCACCATAAACACTCTCGATAGACATTATGCCAATATGAAGTGTGCTTTAGATGTTGTGGAATCGAATGATTCGAGATTCGAGGTTAGTGCTTTCGAGTTCTTTGAAAATTTGGAAAACAGATGTTTAGAATGTTTGAGATTTTTATTATTGTGATGTGGTTAATTGAAGTTTTACCAATTGTGCAATAGAGTGTTTAATGGTTACGTCTTATTTGAGTGAGAATCGTCAACGTTTCGCTCATTCATTCAGTAATTAGGATGTGAACGTGGAATTTTATAGATTGCTTGTATAATATTTTAGCACCTTGTTATTATGATAATATCTGTGATACCTATTCATTTATGGTTTATATTTTATAATTGTTGATCTCTAATGATATTCAGGTTTATTTGTTATTATTTATAGATGGTGAATAAATATTTGCAAACGACACACGCTGCAACGCATAGTCATTATCGTATGCGAATTTGCAATTTGTTCACTGTGATTAAAGAAGGCGAAAAAGAAAAGTTCGTAGACGATATTGGCAACAGGTGTGTTTAAGATGTTTGATTAGATTGCGAGTGATTTTATTACTCATTTGTTTTATAAAATTTGATAGTTTTCGAGTTTGATCCTTTGGTTCTTTGATAAGGTTGGTTGTTTCATTGGATGGCATGAAGGTTGTTTATTCGGCTGTCGGAAGCACCTGTTTCTCACTGGTGACTTTTTTCGATATAACGGCTGCAATTCAAAGAAAGTCGGTGATGTGTGCAGGTATTATGTTAGTTTTTTTTACAGTATTGGTATGCTGCGATTGTTCGTGAAAGGGAGGTGTTGTGTTTAGATTTGTAGATTCATAAGCCAATTGATGAAAGAAGAGAATATTGATAGCTTATTTTCATGGTTGAAGAACTTAGAAGGCGGCTGTGTGTTTTTGACTCATCGATAGGCACTTGCTTCGTTTATGTAAGTCGAACATGGAAAAGCATCGGAAAAACATTCTCCTCTTCGAGTTATTGTTTGCTTTATGTTTCACCACGGATTGACTACAAAGTTTCTAGAATGTTGCTTTGGCATGGTTCACGTTTAACCAATTGGTATGGAATTCTTTCACATGGATTGCGGATCGCTCCACCGGAAGCGCCTGTGGTAAGTTTCTAAATGAATCCGCTTATTTTGATGAACATAATTGGTATTCCACGTGAAGTGATTGCATTTTGTTTAATTACCAGCCGGCTATTAATTTTTCGTGGTGGTTGAAAGGGGAGAGGGGGCAGGATAATAGAGGAGATCTTGTGATAATAGTAATCCTTATCGTTTTATAAACATAGGTTGCTGAATGATAATATCAGCTATGAAGACTGGAAGATACGTTTGATCGCAAGTTGATTTAGAGCATGAGACATGAATCGGTGATAGCATCTTCCAGGCAGTCGTTCTACAATAGTTAATAATTGACAGCCGATTGGATGGAGTTTTTATTGCAGACAGGGTATATGTTCGGTAAAGGAGTTTATTTCGCGGATATGTCGAGCAAATCGGCTAATTATTGTTTCCCTCAGAAGTCGAAACCAGGTTTACTCGTTTTGGCGGAAGTGGCACTTGGTAATCAGCGAGAACTACTCGACGCTGACTACAACGCCGATCGATTGCCCGTTGGGAAACACAGCGTTATGGGGCTCGGAGCAGTGGGACCAGATCCGAATGGCAAATTGACACTGTAATTTTGCTTTTGAAATATTTGCGTAGGAGTTGCTTGGTGGTGCTGACAGCCGCTACCCGGGAATTGCTTGGTATTGCTGACAGCCGCTATCCGCAACCGGAAGTCTTAAGTAGGGAAAAGAGAGTGGGAATGATTAGTGGTACATGTTTATGAAGGCCTTTCCTTGAAGGCATTAATGATCCTTGACAGATACCAAAGGCTTTCTATTAAAGATAAAAGTAAAGGAGGCAATTGTTGTTTCCGGTGAGCACTTCTAGAGATTTCTATAGATTTATTTGCATCTAATCACTTAGCAAATCTTTTATAAAGCTCAGATATTACTTCCTTTATTACATTGCCGGCTTTGTATTCGAGGCAGCAGTATGCTTTCTTCGCATCTTATTACTGCTTTTTTAATGTCGGTTAGATGTACTACTGTAGAATCTGTTCTTCCGATCTTTCGAGAGTGGATGGAGCAAGGATTAAAGCCAGGTACAAGGTGATACAAATAAAAGAAGGGGGACATTGAAGCGGAATCTTATAAGGAGTGAAAGCGAGTCTTGTTACAGGGAAGACGGATGCGTTGTGCCGTATGGACGGCCGATAACGTTAGAAGCGAATAAGGCGAAAGGATGCACGCTGAACTATAACGAGTATGTTGTTTACAATACGAATCAAATTCGTATCCGATATCTGGTGGAGGTGGACTTCATCTTTGATTTTTGAATCACTGTAACGCTGATATAATTGCAGGGGG
>JAAVTS010002690.1:0-14239 GCA_022845575.1 Baylisascaris ailuri
GGGAGAGGGAGAGAGGGACAGAGAGAGAGTTTTTGCGAACATCTTACAAACTGTCAGTTTTGTGGGCATCTGAATGTTTGCATGAATGATGCATAGAACTGAACCGCGTTATGTTTTACGAAAAAAATAACCAAAACTGCGATAGAATGAAGTTGCATGCACTGCAACGCATAATAATTCAATAAAATTCGGTTTGAAAGCCGTCCGGAATTTTAAGGCGTTTTTTTTTTGCATATTATGAATTGTAACAAATTTTCTATTTCGTCTTTATACTTTTTTTAATCGATGAATCGATTTTGCAGAGACCATTGGCAAAGCTTCTTGTTGGTATATTTTCGTTCTCTCTTTCGGTACTCGCATTAATCCCAGCAATTACAATTTTTTCTCTTTATCGGTTCGTTTTTCTTCGTATTCAATGACCACTGGAGAAACGTAGAATCCAATTAACTAAAGAGGAGAAAAATGCGCAGCAGTATTTTACTTAAGACATGAAGTGGTCATCTCTTCAAGTTATGAGTCCTGAAAATGGTATTCGAATGTAATTCAAATTTAAAATCTTCTAGCAACATTATTGCTCGAGAATTGAATTGTAGATATATAAACGAGATAAAGATTATTTTTAAAAAATAGAGAAACAACATGCGAGTACGCAACTACTATTATAAAAAAAGAGTCAAATTCAAAGGTTTCCGGTTACTGTAAATTTGAAACATGTGTAAATTTGATGGGTATTCATCTACATGTGTAAATTTGAAAACATCTGAAAGATGGATATGTTACCTCATAATGAAGTTATTAACTTAGAATGAGTATAGAGTAATGCTCACATCACTTCTTGATTTAGCTTAAAGGATTTTAAATCTTGGAAATACTTGACATGAAACCAGGATAATAAGAAGAAAGAATTGCTATCATTAATAAGCATAGAGATGCTATCATTCAAAATTTTCTTCATACTAGAATCTACAGAGGATTGGGTTACCCTACGGTGAGTGTATACGAATGCCCTTGCACAAAGGTGTTTATACTCAATATTGCAATTGCAAAAACAGCATCAATGCTCAATATTGCAATTGCAAAAATAATATCGCTCAGAAATAACGTCACCTTTCATTGTTGCATATGTGACATGCTTGCATTAATAACATTTTAATTACAACACGATCATGCTAGTGGTGCTATTGCATAATATTTGATTGCAGATAGCAGATAGACTCTTCTACGAAGGGGAGGGGGCTGGGGAAGGGGGGTGGGCAGGGAAGTATGTGGGCAGGGAAGCAGGGAAGAGATAGATCGAGGGGCACAAAAAGACACAAATGAGT
The DNA here is from genome assembly GCA_022845575.1 of Baylisascaris ailuri. Taxonomy (NCBI): domain Eukaryota; kingdom Metazoa; phylum Nematoda; class Chromadorea; order Rhabditida; family Ascarididae; genus Baylisascaris; species Baylisascaris ailuri. The sequence goes on from JAAVTS010002690.1 coordinate 1,323, forward strand.
ATATTCCACCTACCGCAAAGTGCTTCAAAGTTATTATCAATAGCGCGATTTTTGCATATTTAACACTGAATGGTAATTTAACGTCGACCATGCAAATCAACTACGTCATATCTTCTATTCGTGCTTTTTGAACAGTTTAACGAATTAAATTAGAAATATCGGATTGATGTCGTTTCTGAAGATTTTGATAGAACATTTGATGCAGTTGACTATAGCAGACTGACCAATAAAGTTAAAACAAATAGCACCCAGGGGGAGATATTAGCATGGCTAAAGAGTTTGTTTTATGATGATTGCTTCCAAATTAAAATTGACGATAGCCTTTCTGAGTGATGCAAAAAAAAAAAATCAGTGGCTTAGCACAGGGGAAAACTTTAAAGATCGTTTTTAATCACATTATATCTCTGTCAAATGGAAGCTTTTTATCGATGATCTTGAAAATTGCAGAAGTATTTCGAGGCTTCTTGAATATTTACTACTTTTACTGACTTATTGAGTATAGAGGGATGATATCGTAGGTGATTGTTAGATATAGCTAATGTGAAGCATTGAATATCGTATGAAGATCCCATGCGCCATCATTGTACACAACTATGTAATATATTATTCTACAATAGGGGAATATTAATTTTTAATTGAGTCATTTATATCTATTGAGTTCGCATCATTCTTTGTTGAAAATATTGTAGAAATAATCAAAAACTCAAAAATGATTAGCTTCATCGTACGTTCGTTTCAACGCAAAAAATTTGAAGCGTACGTAGCAAAAATTTTAACGTAATTTTGAACGATCTTCAAGTACTACACTATCATTTGCTATTCATGTAATTCTGAAAATATTCACGAAAACATAAAGTGAATGTTCTCGGAAATAGAATCATGTAAAACATTTCCAGATCATTTCTCAACCATTTTATTAGTAGGAACTCGAGATATTTCGTTCTAAATCGCTTCAGAGCAAAACAAAAGAATTAAACCTACATTTTTATTAAAAAAATTTTGAAAAGCCATATCACAATTACTTCATCCGACATTACTTTTCATACAATGGAATTTTTATTTTACTTTCGGATGCATCTCTTAGAATTCATGAGACGAATGTTACTGTGTGTAATAGTATTCTCAACTATTTGCATATATATTTACTTGGGCACATTTGAAATTCGTCATCGAAGAAATAAATTAATTAATAAAATAAAATAAAATAAAATAAAATAAAAAATCGTATTTGGCAGAAAGTTTCTCAGTAATCAATTCACAAGTTCAACCATTGTAATCTTTCATCAGTATCTTCTATAGCAACATATTTGCTCTCCTATAGTTCTCTTTGATCACTTAATTTTTCGAATTTCATTTTTGCGTTTTTTTTTTCAAATTTTATGAGCTTTTTTTTTGTTGTTATATTATTCACTTATATATTAATCATCACTAGTAGAATTATCGTGGTTATCATTATCACCTTATCAATATGCATATGATTAAGAAATATTCAACATCAACGAATATTTATTGACGATTTGAATTTGCCGATAAAATATTTGCAAAAACGATCCCCATATTATTGTTATTAACATTCGTGGAATTTTCAAATTTTCACTTTATATTCCTATTGAGTTTTTCAAATTTTTTCATATCTTTGTATGAAATTTTTCAAAAATTCTATCGATTATTCTCAATTATATTGGATAGGATTGTTTATGATATGACTCGCTTGAAATCCCGAAAAATTTATTGCATAAAAAAAGCAATTTTTCAGTGGTGCTCGACTACTATAATTTTTGCAATAAATTTTTTGTGATTAAGCCTTATATTTATACTCGAATAAAAAATTTTGCTCGAAAGTAGCAAATATTCTCTTGTAAATAAAGACAAATATTTTGAAAAAAATTTTCAGAACATTATGCTCTCAGCCAATGTTTCGTATTCATCGTCAACTTTTGCTTTCATTTCTTTTATCGGCGATATTCTATCTTTTCAATTGTATTTTCTTTATTATCGATGGCGCACCTGGAGATATGCTTTATCTCTCGAACGATGTTAGTATTATTCAAATAATTCCACAATTGAATTTTGCTATTTATTATTTCATTCTTCAATTTAACAAAAAAATATCTTCACTATATATAAATAGGAAATTCATTCACTTAAAATAAATAATTTTAATTTAGCACGAATTAGAATTTAATTTTTGAGATTAAACGCGATAAATATTTACAAATAGAAATTTATTATTTTTTGATGTTATATCAGCAAATTCATTAATAATATTTGAATAGAATTTATATGAAATTAAATTAATAACAATAGCTGAAGTATATAATTTATATCCTGATTATCATCATTCATTAATCTTTTTATCGTTTATCGTTGCATTCGACTTAAGAAACATGTGAATCTGAATGAGAGAACTTATTGATTCAGGACAAATGTAAATTTACTTTCGGTTATAAGCGATAACGCAATTCGGAAGCCGAGCAATTCGCAAGTGGCAAGTAGCTGTTAGTCGCTGATCGTTGAGATTTTGTTAGATACAATCATAGGGATGAGAGGGTGAAGCATGCCATAAAGCACAGCGAAATATAGGGCTGCAAATACAACACTTACCGTTATTACTATTTTTAATTCTGCTATTATTATTATTACTATTATTACTATTATTATTATTATCATTATTATTATTATTATTATTATCACTATCATTATTATTATTATTTTTTTTATTTTTATTATTTTTATTTTTATTTTTATTTTTATTTTTATTATTGTCGCTATTATTGTTATTACTATTATTAATAAAGTCGAAGAGCTCAATCACCTCATGTTTCGCTATCAAATGCGACATACTATTAAATTTCGCACAAACAAAGGTAACATATCAACACTATCTACAACCAATAAGGAGATGATCTACAAATCTTTTCAATAACTTGAAGTTTAAAGATGAAAGCAAATCTACGATGAGGAAAGTTCAAAATATTGCTAACTTTTTTTAGGTCGATTTTTTAATTCTAAACAAATTTAATGCGCTCTACACTTTCATTAGCTAAGAGAGATGCTTGAAATGGAAATTGAATTGCTTGAAATGGCAACGCAAATACTTGAAATGGCAGCTAAATTACACGAAAACTATATTATGAGATGAAGCGCAACTTTAATAGCTGAGCAATTTGCATAATAGAAATAGGAATGCATGACTCGTAGTAAATCCAATTGTTGGTTAAGGAAGGAAGTTGCAAATTTCGCTATCTATTTTTATTTTTAATGATTAGAAAACTTCAAAAGCAACTTTTAATGAATTATTTTCGATAAGAAAAGTACAGAAAGTGTGCGATACTTATATTCTCATATTCTTTCAATTTTCTTTCTGTTTCACGCTTGAATATTCCCTTATTCTCTTCGAGAATATACGAGTATTATTGCAGAATTAGTAAATAAACTTTTACTAATTTTTAATTATTATTATTTATGATCTATATAATATGTAAATGTAACATTACGAAGATGATATAATATTTAACTTCTTCAAATAATATTTGATTTATCTTCTCTCCTTAACTCTTACCATTTTTTAAATTTCAATATGCAAATTTTAGATCAGTTGTCGTCTGTTATTCACAATTCAACTACGCTATTTGCGCTTAGCAACATCAACATGGATGTTAGCTGAAGGAGTATATTTATATCATTTATTGGTTGATGCATTCACCGAACCTGAATCATTACGATCGTATTTCATCGCTTGCTGGGGTATATCTTCGTATTTAGATACATCAGCATTGATTAATCGAAAAGTAACTTGAGAGTTACCGTAATTAAGTTAATAAAAACACAGCCAGCTTAGTTAATATCATCTGTTGGATCTGAATCAATACATCATTATTCATCAATTACTTCGAATCTCTTTAGAAGAGGAATAAACTCTCGCGTTAGAATTCAAGTTTTAAATGCAATTCCCTCATAATTAAACATAAACATCGAATAGAATGAGGCTTAGTAAATGTATAGTTTAAATGACATCACATGTATAGTTTAAATAATACAATCATTGATTGCATCCAAATTTGACGTGTATTTTTCTCCTTGTTCTTCACAAGGTTTTGAAAGAAATTAGGCACGAAGATGCAATCTTTTTTTCGAAAAGTACAGGGGGAGGGGGGAGGGGGGTGCATTAGGACCAGCGATCCCAACTTGACTTTTGTTTCTTTTTCTGCTTTTTCTTTCTCTAAATCTCTCTCATTTACATAAAAATTTCTCAAGGTAACAATCATTCTTTCCTATCCCTCTCTACATATGTATAGTTGAAGTGAAAAATGGAGAGGTCAGAAGGGGTTAGAGGAGAAGAAAATCGAGAGAAGAACGTAGCGGGGCATATGAAACATAACTCAGCAATTAGCAAATTTATGTTTTATGCATTTTCAGGATTTTCTGGCTTAGCAACGGCCATCTATAGTGGATGTCGACAATTCTTCGACAATGAAATGTGTTGGATATCTCCATCGGAGTTTTTCTGGATTGAATGGATCATTATGGGACCATGTCTTTTTGCGCTTTGTGTATGTTTAAAAAAAAAAAACTGTTGAATTGATTGATCCGCTAAAAAATTTTCAAACATTGAAAATTCAACATCCTTCAAATTTCATTGCATTCAAGATCAGTGCAATTTATCATATGCTATACGCAAATTTACTGATGCTATACACATTTATCTTTAAAAATTTTCTTCATTCTTCACCAATTTTACATAGAAAATTTCCAAATTTACAACAATTTTTTTATGCTAAAATTAAAAGTGAATAGCGAACAGTTGTAAATATTTTAGGCAAATTTATTTTTGCTAAGTATTATATTGTATATTCTATTCGAAAAACTCAGGTACAATCCTCATCTGGAACCCGTGCAATATAGGTGAGTAAACATTTATGTTTTTGAAATAATCTCTCTTGTTTTTTTTTTTTTTTTTTTTTTTTTTTTTTTGAGATTTTAATCTTCCCCCCTTCGATCAAAATANCAATCCCTAAGATGAAATGGCAATATTTTCGGTTGAAATACTCTACGAGGCATTGCTTTTCTATAATAATGTGTTTACTAAATCTCGTCACAACATAGCTGCATTCAATTCAATTATGTGCAACACAAATTGAGAACTGAATTTTTTTTTTCTTGAAAATTACAGTTTTACAAATTATTCCAATTACTTTCTCTGCTAAAAAATTTTTCTCTTTAAGAAATTTTCGCCCATAAAAATACTATGAGAAATAAATAATTCAAAGTGAGAAAAATGAATTTTAAAAATCTTTCATATGCCAATTATGCAATAAATATATTTTAAAAGTGTCATAAATTATTATGGCTAATGAAAGAAAAAAATATATATGTCTAATGAATTGCATCAATAAATCGAATATTTCCACTTTTCTTATGATTTTTTTGGTCATTTTCGCTTTATGAGAAATGATTTTTTTCTTTCTATTTTATATAAATTCTCGAAATATTTTTTTTTTATAAGATGGCAATAGTCTTTCGAATATGCAAAATTTAACAATAATTTCTTTAATAGAAAAGCGGTACGTGCAATATTTATGCTTGTTCCGGTGTTTGGACTTCATTTTCTTTTCACTATTTATCGTATGCCAAGCTATACACATCAAATTATCAATCTTTTCCTCGATGGAATACAGGTATATACTACCGTATTAATTACCGTTCACTTCATAAAACTGCATCCTTCTTATCGTATTTCAATGCGAAATGTTTTGCGGCGGAAATCAACAATGATTTGAAAAAAAGAAGAGAAGTTAAATAGTTATGATGATGGAGATATTATCCCTAGATGTACGGACAGCATAATTTGGGGCATTTCTTTTGTTTTATCGTTAAGTGACGTCATTGTTGGGATTGTTCCAAGTTCTACAGTACTGCCACATACTTAATCTACTACTTTATCTCAAAAATGCAAAAAAAAAAAAAAAAATAACGTGTCTCGCCGTATCTCACGATCAGTTGCAAATAAAAGATAATGGTCTAAGAATTATACGGAATTGAAGGATATCTATTATTCACCTTGACAATTCTCAAAAGTATATTAAATGACGTAAGAAATTCTATTCAATAATCGAAGAACCGAAAAATGAACCTCATTTCAGGATTGTAGTTAGACATTAATATCGATGTAGATTGTTGTTAACGTTGATACTGTTTGCAACCTGCATATGGTAATTATTAAACCTTATACCGCAAACACTTAAATATAGTTTAAATGCAATATGAACATAAGCGTTTTGGAATTACTCTTTTTTTTTTTTTTCATTTCCTTCTCTCGATCGCTAATTCGCATTCGATTTTTGCTGCAATATTCGCAAAATTAAACGTCCCTCTATTAATTAAAGCCTTATTTCGAATTAATTCATGGTTGCGAATGCAATCAGATCTTAAATAAATCAAAACATAATGTTTATTAAAAGGGTTTTGTGATATCAGTGATTCTATGCTATGCGAATGGTCGTGTACAAGAATGTATTCGAAAATCGACTGCACATCATACAATCAATGCNAAGGACTGATCAACGTCTTCTAAATAGTTTTAACCTTCGATTGAAAGAACGTTTCCACAAAGAAAATCATACAATCAATGCTAATATCAACAATCATGCGAATGCAAATTTCCTTCAACCACTTCCAACATAATGATCTCTTATATTTGGATTAGTTAAAGCCTCACATTTCGTATTTTAATGTTTACAATAAACTTTGAAAGTTTTTTATTATTTATTTATTGAGTGCATGAAGAAGAGCTACTGATTGAAACAAATGAAGAGAAAACGCCAAAGTGAAAATCCTCTCTTCAAAAGTGATAAACAATCTCTCTTTAGTATGATTGCTAGTGATAACTTCAACAACGTTATCAATATTGATAGATAATTATGGTGTTTGGCTTTGTTATGATTCCATCGAGTGTTCCATGATCAATTAGTTATAGGACCCGACAAGAACACTTGAATCATTTTGTGGATAATGTTCACATTCCAACTCATTTTAAAGAAAAAAAAAAAAAGTAGAGATCTTTATACTCTCAGCAATCAGTTTCTATTACGTATTCTCAATGAATATGCATCAAATATTAACTCCACAATCAACTTTTAGCTTTCATTAAGTGAACTATAACAAGAGTGCTGTGTTAAAATAACACAATTTTTGTTATATTGTTAAAATACCTTATAAAAAAATTAGCGGAACGGAAATGCAAAGCATTATATAATTATAACGCTGTGAGAGTATTTTCCACAGCTATTTAGTTGAACCGATGAACTCTCTCAACAATAATGATACAACAATGAGGTAAGCAAAACACAAAAGTAAGCAAAACAAAAGTTTCGATGAGAAAGTCCTTATCGAAACAATTCATAATATTTACTTCCGATTCGCCTCGATTACCAAAATTGTTTTTTTTGTTTTTTTTAAGAACTGTTCGATTTTTTCAACGATTTTAGCCATTTCCATTGAATATAAAACTATTTACGTTTTTTACAATCTGCAAAAAAAAAAAACTTACTATTTCTTATTAAGATAGTCTTTTTTTTAGCACCTGTGAGTGATTTGTGTATAGCAAATAACTGAAAATCTCTTTAACGATACATAAATTTTTTTTTTTACTATATATTTTATACTTTATTATATACCATTCATCAAATTCATATTACTACATCACAATTATTGTAATATTTCCTTTGCAATAAATAAAATAAAATAGTTCAATTGAATAAAACTCTATCGGTATTAAGTTATCAGCTAAAAGTTGGCTAAAATGAATTAAGAAATTTACGAGACTAAACGACGTATATTATTACCGTATATTATTAGTAAAATTACCGTATATTATTAGTAAAAAAACGATATGCATTTAAGCATCACTACTCTCTTGATGATGCATAATAAAGCTGAAATAAATGTGATAGACAAGCTTTAATGTTTTATAGCTTGAAGCATAATTCTTAAATGAAACAATCGCATAGCTGCTAAATATTCAATATACAAAGATATCGTAATATATCAAGTTAATGCATAATTAGTTGTCTTAAAAATTTCATACAAAAAATTTCTAGAAATTTTTCATGCTTGATTTTCTATAGTCGAGATCACTGATTTTTTTTTTTTTTTTTGCTATAATGACGTCACCATGAGGAAATTCAACAGTATTTAACTAATGACAAACTAATATAATAAAGGTATTCAATGTTGCCAACGAAAGTGATGAAAATATGGCGAATTATAGAAATGAAAAGATTCAATATACTCGACACAGCAACAATACGATTTAATAAGAAGTAGCTCATTTTATTTAAAGATCTTTCAAAAGCTATAATAAAGAATTGGAAATATAAATGCAATAGAGTATATGTTAGATCACAACCATAATACATATGCAACCCCCATAACCTCCCTCCCCCCTCCCCCTTCTTAATATTTTTTAGCATTGATCATCAATAATTTTTACATTAACTATGCAATTATATATTTTCACTATCTTGGTAACGATACCATCCAAAAAATCCATGTGCTAATAAGTTAAATTAAGCTCAAATCTTTGAAGTAAAAAAATTTGAAAAAGCCAAATGCAATAAAATTGGCAAACTCTGATAACATTAAGCGCCAAGTGAATCAAAAAAAAAAAAAAAAAAAAAAGAAAGAGAGCTGTCACTACTCTCAAAGAATCGTTGGTACATTAAATAATGTCGGCTCAAGTGGCATATTATGTGTCGAATCAAAATCAACTAAATAATGTGAACATAACGAAAATATTAACTGAGCTCGATCATACTCAGTAAGCTCATCGAATGGTTCACGAATAGGTATTTGATGCGTGGGTGTTATAGCCAGTCGTTCCACCACATCAGCAGCCAACCACTCATCGACATAAACTTCGAATCCATCAATAAGACCTGGATGTCTATTTCGAAGAAGTGATTTGAGTAGATCATTAGCACGATTCGATGCTCGTCGCTCATCATCAGTGCCCACTTCAACGGTGGTAATCATCTCATCTTGTGAACGACGAATCAAAAGCACTGGACCATTATAGAGTGCAAGCTGAAATTACAGAAAACTAATGGATATTCACATTCATTCCATCTACGATTTACAGTAAACTGCATAGGCGATTGCAATTGTCGATGAAACTATTCTTCCATATTTTCATTTGGAAATTTCAACAATGAAAAATTGGAATTGCTAATTTCAAATGGGAAGAGAATTTACCGATGATTTCAACCGAGAACATTTATTTCAATAATGATAATACTTTGAAGTCGTATTGTCGAAAAACTTGCCAACGAACGATAATAGAATGAAAAAAAAAAACCTAAAATATTCTTCAATCAACTATGAGATCGAAAATGTTTTAAAATAGTGCAATAAATTGAATATGATTCAAATTGGCGTTTAAGATTCTCAAATATATCTATATCTAATCTAAGCTGCTTGCCGTTCATCACTAAAAATATCCCCGTCTAAAGGATTTACCTCTCTCTTTTCGACATATATAAGGATAAACGTTATGCAACGATGCTCTAATGACTAAGAGTACGAAGAACATCTTAATATGAATCGTTCATGAAGCCGATTCCTTCCCAGGTAACTAATAAAATATATCAAAGGATACCTGTTTTGCGATGGGCAAATTGATATGAGTGCGCACTGCATATTTCACTAGTGCACCAAACGATTTCGGCATCCTTGCTTCAGCGAGTGGCAAAAGATCATCGAATGTAGCATCCAATATCAATCCCTATAAATACAACTACTTTCAGTACTCAATCTATTTCATCTAGATATTCACCAAGATTGACGCTACTTCCAACTAGCGATGAATAAAAAGTCAGCTTTAGTTGTATATTCGGGGTATATGAGTATAACTCCCTGAATAAATTCACAAACCAAAACAAAAAAAATTGGTTTAATAAGTTTTTGAGACATGATAAGAATAAAAGAATATCGATATACCAGCAAAATTTTTTCAGATATAATCCTATCCCCCGATACATATCTGCACATATTCATCCAAAGCGTTAATAAAATATTCTCTTTAGCGACATTAACGTTCAAAGGCATACAATTATGGAATCAGAGGGGTGGCTAAAGGCATACAATTATGGAATCAGACCTTTCTTATTAGATGATGCAATATAAACGCAACAAAGACATGCAGTGAATTATTACTATCTCATATCTCTTCCCTTCTATTGGCACTTAAAGGATACACTGGTTGTTGATCACCGAAATTACACACAATGGTCATTAAAGGGTCATAGCAAGTCACAGCACAAGAGGACATAGATCACAGTACCTATGAACACTTTTGAATGTGAAGACTCAATGATTGCCACAATAAGACGAGACCACTCGCCGCTTATCCCCTCTCCCTCTCTCAGACAAGAAGAACTACGGTAGACAGTGAACTTTATCACCGCTTTGAAATGGTATCACAAGTCGGAAACAAAGTTTTACACGAATGAAATATTACATCGGAGATAAGAATTCTTACCCAGCAGCAAGATGACCATAACAGACATCGATGCATGGGAGAACCGAGGAGGAACAGAGAAGTTCAATCATTTCCCATTCCATTATAAGAACTCATTCATACCTTTATATCTGGGTAATTTGCAGCAGCCCAAGTACCCGGAAAGCCACCGATTGACCATGCATAGATGATAATATCATCATCACGAAATCCAAGCCTCTCGATGGCATATTGCATTACCGCATCGATCGCATTAAGAATCTGTGACGGTAATGGTTGACCGCTACTCTCGGCGAAACCTTCAATTTTATTCTTAGAATCTCTCTCTAAACAATTCCCGATACCATCTGATGTTATTCTTGCAATTCATTATCGATTTCAAATTTCTCGACACTGGGGCATACTTGAAAGTAGCCTTGAAAAAGTTAATCGAATCCCTCCCACTACGGATAGGCATCTCCTCCCTCTCGATCCCCTCCCACATTCCATTCCCGTTTTTATTTGGAATCCTTAGCAACACCAAAATTCTAATGTCCACTCACCAAGCAACGTCTTCAAGAAACTTCTGCAACAAAGCCTCTCTTCCGCATCAGTAAAACAGCCTCAGGGTAAAATCCGCTCCTGGTGAGTGACAATAACAAATGCAATGTGTGCAACAATCTACCAGGATGATTCCATCCCAATACAGAATATCCCAACGATAGTGGAGTGACCATAATGCCTGTTTCATAATATCCAGCGTTGCCTTCACAAGTTACAACGAGCGTATTTCCACAATCCTCTTTTCCGCGACGATCCACAAACATTGTATCGATGAGATTACCGTCTTGAGCCAATAAAATTGCACGTTGCCCACCCTTCAAATTGCTATCGTTTACGGTGTTCCACCATGTAAACACTTCATCAATACTACTCCTCATCGAAAGATACCCACCCGGTCATGGGGAAATTCAAACCATCCTCTCACCAAGCAACATTCCCACCTGACAACTCATATTCTTTCATTCGTCTCTTAACGGATTACCAACTGACACAATTTAAGTTGAGTAGTGCTCATACTGTCTACTATTAACCTAGATACCTATGTGATCAACAAGCAAAATTTCGGGCCCTACATCTTCTATGAATTTCATGTAGATTATAAAGTTAACGTTCCAATAAGTTTTCTTCTACTTGTCTCTTCATTGGACAAGAGTATTTCGAATGTTTACATTATTCTCGTATGCAACGCTTGCATAAATCAGCAAGCTCCATAGCGGGAAAATAGATTTGATTACTTCGTAATGAACGTAAAACAAGAAGATGAAACTTAATGAATGTATAGTATTAAATAGAAGAAAAGAAAAAGAACAGAAATCCTCAAAGAGTTTATCTATATTTGTGAAAATGTTTCATATCATCGCGAATCATTCCTCTTTTTTCGTAACAAAACGATGCACAATTTATTTTGATCGAAGGGGGGAAGATTAAAATCTCATAAAAAATAAAAAAATGTTAAAAAATTAATAAATTATCAACAATAAAATCGAAATAAACACCTTTTCAACGATCAACTTTCTTCGTGCATCGATCACATAATTAGCGACTATCATATTGAAAAGTGCAACACCACCTGGATAGACCAAACGCCTCCCAAACGTATGCACAAAAATATAAGCAAGAAGATTACGAATTGGTTGCAATATTGGACCCGCATCTGGAGGCAAATCCTCCGCAGATAGATTAATCATTCGACGTTCCAATTTGCGAGCTTTAAAATCTAATGGAGCCGCGAAAATCTGAAATTACTATTGCTGGTAAGAAATCAAACATACAGATTATCATACTTAATAGTAACATAAAATACTGCACCACTGCAAAGACATATAGCCCACTCCTATGCGCAGAGGAAATATATATGGTGATATGTCGGGTACCATGAGGAAAACGAACGAAATGAATGAAATGATTTGTTTTCTAAATAATTTTCAATAATCAACATATCACCAATTGATATAATTTACGTTGAGTAGTGCCGATAATACCTATTTACTAGTTGAGATATTCAGCTGATGATATGTAAATTTTCAATGCCTAAAATTCCCCCACTCAAAACTTTGTGCAGATTGCAAAAAATTAAAGAAACAAATTATCAAACCTGATAATCGTAATCGGCAAGTTGTGCACGTAGTCGTGCATCAGTTGTCCCCTCTTCATTCGCACGTAGTAGTACTTGCACAAATTTCCTATATTCTGGATTATTCATACGTCCCAATGCTCGTGCTCCAATCGCAACAACATAATAAACCGTTATGAATTTAGCGAAGCTTACTATATTAGGTGTAGACAATAATGATCTGTTAAATGCGACCTATAAAATTATGTGCTTTTATTATATATATATATATATATATATTTTTGT
>JAAVTS010002691.1:0-10897 GCA_022845575.1 Baylisascaris ailuri
TGTGTGAAAAAAATTAGTGATTTGTAAAAACATGAATAAGGATGGACTTTCGCGCTACTGCTGGAAAACGACAACGTTCAAGCATATAACTGGAGAAAGAAAGTGAAAAGTGTGTAGCTTATTTTAGCTGCAAAGGAAAAGTGCAGTTGCTGCAGCTTTTTTAGCTCTAAAATGTTGAAAATATTCTAACTGCAACAGCAAAAAAATTGTTTTGAGTTATTTTTAAAGTTGCACTTGTCTAAAGAAAAGCTACAGTGGCCAAGAATGGCAATGGTTGAACGTGCCAATTCGCTACCATACGACTAACAACAAATTATGGGTGACCCTTTTGAGTGAATAATAATTCAAGTTTCCGGCAATCTTTTCACGTTTTAATATGCTGAGTTTTTTTTTTTTTCACTCTCATGTTTTCGAGTGAAAATTGCTGATATTTTAACTTCAATGAAATGAACAAATAAACGATGCTAAATGACTTCATAAGCAATGAATTTATTGTTCCAATTTTATGTGAAATTTGCATTCATCCGATGCGTATTGCATTCGTCACATAACGTTGAAAATAAATTTGTGCGCTAAGTGTATTATTTCATATCTTATTCGTTGAATTTTTTTCATTTATTTCGACGCTTTAAAAAAGAAAAAAAGAAATCTATTTGCTTTTATCGAATATCTTTATTCGTTAATCTTCAACAGATCGCCAATAATTAACGTATATATAAATTTGATCTTAATCAATAAACAATTAGCAGTGACGTTTTTCCACGTTCCACTTATGTTATTCAGGATATTGCATTTAACAAAAATTACGCTATCACATATTCATGAACTTAGAAATTTAGGTTGTTTATGGCGTATTAAATCTGTTCAGCTGTCCCATGTTTTTTCCATTGATTTTCACGTTTGACGTCAATGCACTGCTCCTGAACTCATCATTGTTTTCAAAGACCGTTAAGTTTATGTTAACGGGCACTATCGATGCTTTTTGAATATAAAATAGGAATTTCCGGCCTTCTTGCTTTGTTTCTGCCTCGTATTTATTCAAATACTACCATCCTTTATTAATTTGAATTATGAGCACAATCGCAATGTAAAGAGGAAGTAAAATTGAAGTTAGAGAAACAAGCATAACAAAGCAATGGGAAAAGCTGTGCACACTAATAAGAGTTGAGCCTTTCTGACCAAAGTGGAAGCTCGAACGAGGCAATAAAATGGTCGCATATATAGAACGCAAAACGAAGAGTTTGCCAGAAAGTAACAGATCGTAGGCAGCATAAGAACTCAATCACAGCTTACATCTCACAGTGATTTTATTTATTTTATTGTAAAAGTCTATTATGGAACTACTAAAATTCTATCGAATTTCCCGTTTAAATGATAAAGTGGCGTTTCTTATAGCGGTAATTTTTAGTGTTTTATTTATTTACTTTTTTTTTAGAATCACAATAATGCATATTCAAACAGAAAATAGCACTATATCTGCCAGAGTTCTAATGAAATGAATATGAAGAATCTTGCGCATATTAACTACCTTCATTTTGCTACCTTAAAAGGTTATCGACAGATAATCAATAAGTGATTTGATCAAGACACTTCTTTTCAATGTCCAGTAGTAACGATTTCTGATATTTGGTAAAATTTTTGCTATATTTGTTCACTCATTCTTTAAGGCAGAATTTTTTTTCATGGAAATTCTATGAATTTTAAAAAAATTTACATCTTTTCTATAGTGGCCATTTGTGTTTCTACAATAACGTTTGAATGTGAGCATTGGTGCGATCATATCAAAAAAAGATTTGAAAATACATAGAAAAATTGAAAATTGCTTGGAAATTTGCCCGAATTTATTGCAAATGCTTCGCCTATTTGTTGCAAATACGCATTTCTTTAGGTTTCTCCCTCCATTATCACGGAATCCATCGCAGTGATATCGCAGTTGTTGATGATTCAAATGAGCCGATGATTGCACAATATTAGGCAAATGCGCAGGAAACATGTCAAGATGTACTTCAATTTTATCGATAGCAATTTGGTAGAAGATTTCAGTAGACTGCGATGAAGCAGAGCAATTTTATATAATTCCACCGAGAAAAACTCTTTTCTTATTCCTCTTTTATAACACAAAATGGTTTTCAAACATCATTTAAATATTAGAGTATATCATCATTAACATAAATGTTCATTTCTATTGATTAAGCGCTGCAAATTGCTCTCTCAGGTGCGCTTTCATTTGAAAATAGCGCATGTTATCGTTTAAATGAAAAAAAAATTTTATAATTGTTTATGGAATTTTGCATTTTCAGAAACGTGGGCTTCATGGAATTATGTATTGCTCTTTTTGTTGTCCGCACTACCTCAGTTAACTAGATGGTTGCGTCTGAATAAATATTCGAAGATTATTTACAGCTAAAAATTGGAATGTAAGGAATAACGTAAATAAAAACGTCATTCGACATTTAAAGTTTGGCTACGGCGACATGCTTCAATGGTGTCGACTCATAATTCGCTTTCCTTAAAGCTTTTTTTTTTTCGCATCTCCTATGAGGCTATGTTGTCGAGTGCAGCGTTTATGGTGATTTTCGTATTTTTTGGGATACGATTTAAATTTTATTATTATACATCCGTAAAAAAATATCATAGGAGAAGTTCTTTATCGACGTACGTTTGTTGACCATCATCAGATATCATTGAGTAATTCAGTGCTAACGCCAATTGAAACATTTTTTTTTTCATTTTATACCTTATTCAAACCCTTGAAGCTATCGCTTATCAACCTTATTTGAGTGAATACATTTAAAAATATATTTAAAAAGACACACTTATGCTTTCACAAAGAGCACCATATCGAAAAACCAATGTTCTAAAGCATTATAAAGCAGGCTATAAGCAAATTCCAAACCGTAATAAAGGGTTTATGGGTTGCTTTATGCGATAATGCAAATAAGAAGAAGGAAGCCCATACTATATTCTTGTTATGGGATTTATGCTTCATAATAAGATCATAAAGACGGATGTTGTTTGCAAGCGAGACAATTGTCAACTTGAGGCAACCAATGCAGCAATTCGACTTTATGAAATGTGCATGCCTTACGGGAAATACGCCTTAACTGGAATAATCGGCCATTGTCTATGCAGTCATACCTGCATTATTAATTGCTGCTAACGAGCCGAAGATTATGCGTATATTACTACAAGAGGATAGCCGTTTGATATCAATTACGATTTTTATTGCTTCCTTTTATTGAAGTTAGAATTTTATTCATCGTTTACACTTTGTGATAAAGCTGATGATAAAATGCTGATAATCCATAGGCCATAGGCTATTTGTAAGGCGTATATAGTATGACGATAACAGCAAAGAAGAGCGGCATGAGATGCCGGCAATATCTGAGTGAGTTAAAGTGCACACCATGGATGGCGGGTGATATATTAGAGCTCGACCCGCAGGGAACGGCTGAAAGGCGAATTTATTAGCTATCTATATTCTAAGGCAAACGAAACTGCTATCACGAAGATAATTATAACAAGGCGTATCTGTAACCATAACAGGATGCTTTGATTTGCCTAGAACGATGATAACATTGATAAAATTTGAGAAATCTGCTGACGTTATGAAAAAATTTTTTCTCACTTATGCATCGTCAATACGAAATTATTTGGCTGAAGAGTTGTGTTGAATCGATTGTTCTAATGTTGATCTCCGCAGGTAATATTTCTTATTGTTCGAGAACTGCCAATCTCCATCATCAGTGATGTCTCGATGGAGATGAAGGTTTCGCAATCAAATTTGAATTTTGCCTTCATTTAATATGCATTTTGAGAAGCAGTTGTCATGCATGAGTTATAAGCTCGAAAGCTATAAGATCACACAAAGCTTCTGGTGGCAGTCTAGACGATCTTGCT
This sequence comes from Baylisascaris ailuri, assembly GCA_022845575.1. Classification (NCBI taxonomy): domain Eukaryota; kingdom Metazoa; phylum Nematoda; class Chromadorea; order Rhabditida; family Ascarididae; genus Baylisascaris; species Baylisascaris ailuri. The sequence continues at coordinate 3,901 of JAAVTS010002691.1, forward strand.
ATCTTTTATCTCCCACCTCATTTCTTCCTTTATTCGTAGCCTTCACTCAATGAGCCACCATTAGGCTTCTTTTCGTCTCTTTCTATATTTTATAATTTAGGAAAACGTAAGGAAGGGGCAACTATATAGGGAAGCATGCTGTTTCAGCTATAGCTTAGTCATCGGATATCGCCGATGCTCTTGTCGGAACGGAAAATAAGAGTGATATTGAAAACAGATGATATTTGTTGTATGTAAAGATTTCTTTCGATGATACAATACAGCTATCATTTAGAACCTGAAATTTGGAAGTTGTCGAAATATAGGATTCGACAAGCAAGAAATTGCCGAGCAAAATTAGGCTTACTCGAACTTCAGGATCTCATGAGGTAAATTCATGCACATGTAGAATTGGGTTATTTAACAGAAAAGTGTTTAGCCACCAAGTCTTAGAGTGGTAAATGTACGGCTCAGAATTAATTTTGAGGAAATTCCCCGGCAATTTTAAGAGACCGATATGCATAGTTTTGTAGCTTGCATAATACGTGAATTTTATGGATTGTACAAAAAAATTTCCTGGTAACTTAATTGCACTTTGTGCAAGTATACTTCCAATACAAATATTTGGTAAAAGTCAGAAAAGATCACCCGTATATTTCGGCTAAATTATGCAATTCTTTGAAAGCAATAACTAGCCACTGTTTTGAGAACGATATTAACGAATTCATTAATGCGCTACAAAATGCTGAATTTTATCATCCGAAATATGGAAATGATAGGATAATACTTGTAGTTTTGTGGAATCAAATTAAACAAATCTGTTCTCTCGCGATTTCGAAAACGGTTTGTATATATTCTAATCAGCAGCATATCTCACAAGCTTGAATGTTGTGGTGGGAAATATCCCACTAACCAATCGTGATCATTAAGCATGACCTATTTCAAGCGTTCTTTTTCATTTTCATTGCCGTTTCATACATAAAATTCCACTTGATATTGCAAAAGTTGTTCTAATTTGCTATGGATATTCCTCTCGTATCGAATTATTTTCCCCTCTATTAAAATTTTACACATTTTAAGTCGACGTTCTATTGCAACACTAAATCAAAAGCTCTACGAGCCTATATTCAAAAAGTTATGGTGTAAACGAACAACCGAAGTAATAGGATTACGATGCGATGGATAAACGTTTGTCCTCGAATTGCACGAGGCACATTCAGCAACGTAACGACGAGTTTATGCCTATGACGTGTTGGTTGTGACGTTGCGTTTCGTTCATCGCTTCTCATTATGTTTACTAATTGTGGTGGTGAATTAGTGCACATCTCGTTATCGTTGATGAGAGGGAGGTGAGAATTTCTTTTTCGCATATTAAATTCCCATTGGATCTAACAGCATACAATTGAAGCTTTTGCTTTACGCTAGGAATTGCGCTTGTGTTGCTTCACATAAATCGCTTATTTTTGGCAATGAGAGTATATTTGTTGTGCTTGTCTGCATGTTTGTCTGAGTCTGTTAACCTATTAATTGCTTCCAATCCATGTGGGCCGGCCACTGATTTTTCTTTCATTGCAAACCAGATGCGCATTCGTAGAGCTTGCTTCACCAATAACGCAAATCAGAGTTGCATGCTTGAACAAGGACCTGAAATCGTCGCTGCCTTCTACAATTGTTGATGGTTCTTTAGTGGTCATTCAATAATAGAAGAACCCTCCAATACTTTTCCACTAAGAGTACTAACAATGAGTAAAAATAGTAAAGGCAAGTGCAAGATAAGAAAATTTACCCGATATGCTTCTATGCATAGTGAATATGCAATAATATATTACATATCAAATAATTCGCGTATAGATGACAAAGAATTGGAAAAGACGAGCTGTATTTTACTGGAAAAACTCTATTTAACTAGGTAAATGAATTTGCCGAATATTTTTCGTTGAATTTATTTAGCCTTATTAAAAACATTCACCAGTATCGTGAATTCTTCAATGATAAGGTGACGAGAAGCTGTTTATACTTCACGAAGTTTCAAGGTAACTAAATCTTTCACAAAAGGGACAACTCACTTTGGATGCATTCCTCTACGACCAAATCTGGCAATGCGCCTCTCAAAGCTTCAACACTATTCTCACTGCGATATTAAAACAACAGCTTCGTTTACGATTTAGAGGTGAAAATATGCGAATTTGAACGTTTTGCTGGCTAATTTCTTAAGTCTAGCAGAGAAAAAAGCAGGGTATAAGATACAGGTGAGATCGTGGATGGCAAGTTGGACATTTAATCGCCTAATTTTACAGACATCCATTTTCCCATATAAGGAAGTGAAATATGCAAACAAATATTTCGTAAAGATGTATTCATTACATCACATGAAGAAATCACATCCTAGTAATTAGTGTCTATCTTTGTTATGTCGTCAAATCGCGTTGCATTCCTAGAGGTATTGTTGTGCATACCTCCATAATACTCTTATTACATTAGTAAAAATATTAGAAATAGCGTTTTTTCCTCACATCCTAATCCTATCGTTTTGACGATTGCTGCAATCATTAACTGAAGTGTTTGCATATTTTCCTTTTGATTTTGTTTTGTGCTGATTATAAATTTATTGTTGAACTTTATTATATGATAAGGAAACAGCTTAAGGATCTCAATGCTTAGTTATGTCCTGCACATTTGTTTTAAGCTCTACTTGCTTTTCCATCTCTAACTTCGCGTTCCCTCATCTGCGACAAGAATAATATTCGCATTTAATGACCAAATTCTTTAAAGAAAAGCAAAAGACGTTGTATTTTTAGTCCTTTTCAAAAACGCAGTCTAAACAATTAATAGTCCGTGACTACCACTGCGAAGTGTTTGTTATGAATTCTATATTATCTAAACAAAATAAAGAATAATTAAAACATGAGGCTATGCAAAATAGAAGAATTCAGACACGCAATTATGGTGAATAGAGAGCCGGACGTCAGTTCAACAAAAACACATGAAGTTTTTCTAGATCAAAATGCTTTAGGCGATTCGTGAGCTCAAAGGCATCAGACGCTGAGGCGACATCGACAGGAGGTTTGTTCCGCACTTGAATGACCGAAAAATTGAAGGAACAATAGACTCAATTCAGTGTTGCGACTTAAGAAAACAACTGACGAATATGAGCTCGCGATGAAATGCGCCGGTCGGAGCAAGTGTAGTTTTCGTCCCATCCGACGGATAAGATTGTATGCTGCTGCAAATGTGCAGTCCTATGCGAGCACGGGAGGAGCTTCTGCAAATCTCTCTCATCCCCCCCTCCCCTCACCCCCCTCCTTCACCCTACCTCGCAGGCATTTTTTGTGTTCGATGGGTTTGAAATGGAAAATGTGGAGAAAGTTGTTGAATTTTTTCGCCGTTTTCATTTGAAAACGTAAGGTTATTTGAGAAGATGGAATTTTCAGCTTTCGAAGGATGGATGATACGCGTGAGAAGACTTCGAAGTTAGCAATCATGAATTGAGGCATGAGAATTGCTTGGCTTCAAAATGCGGTTCTGTAAACAATATTTGGCGAAAATTTGATCTATGCAAAAGTTTTTACGAAATTGTTTCTAAATGGGAGATGCTGAAGTACATTTAAAGCTGGATTCTTTTTGGTATTCACTCTTATTGCTGCTGAATTTGAACTACTATTAAATCTGGTTTGAAGGGTGACCCATGCTATCTGATGGCTTTTAAAGATGTTTCACCGGATTGCTGCCGTTGTTTTAATGTAGTGGCGAAACTTCAAGACTTTTTTCCACGACATTTTCAGCTAATTTAGACGAACTTTATTCCCACTAAAATTGATCGATGAAAGCAATCTATAGCGGGGATGAAGGAGAGCTATCCTGGAATTTCGTTTCTACGGTGGTGTAAAGTATATTTCAAAACGTTAGGGCGATTTGGCATATGTTATATGTAAGCTAGGTACTAGGTTGATCCGTTGCTCCATAATACGCCCTATGATCCACCACTTATACGTAGAAGGCCTTGCGCCACAATTTTTAACGTTGTCTTTTTCAGAGTAGAATTCTTCGATAACCTGGAAGACACTCCGTGGAGGGATAGGGGGAGGGTGGAGCCAAAAAGATTATATATGCAAATGAATTTGCATGGTCAAGAATGCTTAAAATTGTCGAAAAAGATGAGTACAATTACAAATTTGTGAGCGAAAAATTCTTTCTTTTATGAATTTTCACTCAATGCACCGTCCTCACAATTTTCACTCGTCACCGTCAGTTCCTACTTTCCTGACTTGGGTCATTACAGCATGATTCGTTTTGCATCACGAATCCAGGTTTCTGACATGGGTCGTATAGAATATTTGGTTGCTATACTTTCATATTGTTGCCCTTCTTTCTTCATTCATTTCTCTACTTTTTGCAATGATTTGTTTACATTATATACTCTCTTTTAGATAATTTATCTTATTTTATATATAGTTAATTACTCTTTTCGATTGTTTCTTTTTAAATAAATCGCGTGCCCAGCTATATAAAGCGAGTTAAAATGGAGCAAAAAATTGCAGCATAAAATGTGATTTATTTTCTCCACCTAATGAATATAATTTTCATAGGAAGTTTTCGCATGATGTAAGAAATGAATACTTCGTGTTTGAGAAGTTTATTTAACGTTATGGTTTACTTGATTTCATCACTAATGCAAATCTTCTGCGAAAAGGTTTTTTTTTGTTTTTTTTTTGTTTTTTTGTTTTTTTTTTTTTTTTTTGTTGAATCGATTCGATACGGAAAGAGACACCCGATCGGCATAAAGTGCATATAAAAAGTTCAGCCGATTTAGATAATTATAACCTTTCTTCTCGATGTTGATAGACCAGTGTGAAGAGTGATGTATACGACATCACTCTATGGTGTATTTTAAAGGCAATAGATTGTATTTTAAAGGTCAATGCATGCTCACATTGCAAATTTGCCATTGCAAAAGTGCATAAGAGGTCAATGAACGTATTAAATACGTGCGATTAAATCAGTTCAAATATGGATGCATTATTGCAAATATTTGATCATTGTTTGTCATTTATGAAACTCATTTGAGTTGGAATTGACAAAAAAAAAACATTTTGCTGGTTGCTTTGACACACCCCTCTATTTCCTTTTCACATATATTCTTTGCCGTTATCGCTCAAATGAGCATGTAATTTGCTGCAAATATAGATTCTCTATCAACTATATTGCCAGCTGAGGGTGATTTTGGCTAGTTTTTTTTTTTTTTTTTTTTTTGCGCAAATTTTGTCCAGATTTTTCATTGCTCTGAAGCTTGAAAGCGTCATCTACTACCTGGTTCTTATCTTGATGAATATTTTGTCAGTCCAGAGAGACATATTTCAGTCATGTTTTTCTCTGTTTTTTTGAATGACGACTAAAATGTCATGATCGTTACCGACATTTTTCAGCAGGTTTTCTCTTCAAAAACACGTTCAACGAATTCAAATCATTGAAACGCGAGACTTCTGAAATTTTTCCCACCCAAATATCACTGATTAGGAAGCAACGTTTGCCGGAATTGCGTTTCTCCGTTTTTCCTGCAATCCAATCGGTGTAAAATGAAAGCCCCTGATCGATTGAAAGATTATGGGACGGTGGCTGTGACAGTTTATAGGTGATTTTATGTGGCGGTGGCCGTTAGTGCTTTCAAATTTAATGGATCAACTCCACTACCGACGGGCGCCTGCGGAAATATACAGCTGCACTGGGCAATGATTGCAGAGGTTCATAGAGATGAACATAGATATTCTGTTACTGATAATTAGAAGTTGGCAATGCAGACTAAGCAATCATAAAAGTCAAGCAAACTTTGAAGTGTGAATTTCTCCACGAGAATATTAAATAATTTAGACGAATATCTACTAAATGATAAAGGGTATTTGTATCGTGTTTACTATTTTTGCACTTTCATAATGTTATAATGAGAGACGAAGATAGTTTCTTCATTTCAAGTATCGCAACAGCAACTACTTAGCGGAACTGTTGAACTCTTCGAATAATTTTCTTGAAAGTATAAGGATTGTTGATATATGCAACTGTGTGCCTTCTGCACAAACAAATTAATTTATGATGCAATTCATCTGAAGCATTGTGTTATATTGTCTACGCAATATTTTGGACATATTTCGCATTTCTTATTGTTCATGCTGATCAAATAATATTGGGAAAATCGGAATCCAATCGAATATATAAAAAAGCGAAATTTTTTTTTTCTTTTGTTATTCTTCCAATGGGGCGACAACATTTTTGCGATGACTAATTAATATGTGAGCCACTAAGATTAAAAACACTGCCATTGTACCTTTGAGAAGCATAACCTTAATAAATTCTTAGCACAACTTTCTGATGAAAAATACTTCTTCCAGCTATATCGATGAGCTTACTTTCTCCTGCCTACTCAAATACGGAAGAGCGATTTGTTTTCATAGATTTACGGCATCATAAGCTGATGCTGTAATCTGAAAATTTTTAGGCTGATATCTTACCTGAATGCAATTCTCCTCTCGAATAAGCGTTCACAAAATCCTCTTAGAATAGTGTAAATCCAAGAGGATTTCTATGGCTTAATATGAAGCATTCTTAGATTGTTAGACAAAATATAAGAATGAATCAATGAATATAAATCACTGCATATGATGAACGATTCATCGCTAATTACTTCTATTACGCCCGCATGTACTTAATTCTGAATGCTTTTGCTCTGATTAATTGATCTGAAAATAGAAACGCAGTGTGATTTCCTCTGTAAATATTTTCACACAATTAATATATGCAAACTTTCATAAGACTTTTGCAGATATCATTGCAAAGGGAGCTTAATTCTACAGGTTCCTTGTCATGATCTTATAAAAGATAGATGCAATTACGTTTGAAATGCCATTCGTAGGAATGACACGACAGTGAGTATTGCAATTATCTTACCTTATGTCACTATGGCTAGAATGTATTTTGACGTAGACAATGCTTTCTTCTCCCCGGACAAATGTATTTATCACCTCCCCTA
>JAAVTS010002691.1:10902-22435 GCA_022845575.1 Baylisascaris ailuri
CACCTCCCCCCCCCCGCCCCCGCCTTCCTTTTTGCTCGTAACATTATTTAATCCTCGGTTATAAATTCGATGCATTATCTTGTCAGTTAAGTGAGTGGATTATAGTCATTTTCAATGAGATTTCTTCATCTATCCCTGATCACACAAGCAACCAATGTTGGCTACTAGCCATTTAATTGCAGCAGCATTTCGACAGTTTCTTTTCGAGCATTTGCTCGATGAACAATAAGCATAGCGGAATTTCTTCTATCATTTTCCTCTGCATTGAATAATTTCCAACTCGTGTTTCTTACACATTATTCTCACATCTTCCCTGGTTAGATATTTCAGAAGATGAACAACGTTTTGGCATATAAGAGTAAAGAGCACATATGTAATACAGAAAGGAATTACTCTCAAAATGTGATAATTCGGTGGAAACAATAAAATTTGTTTTTTTTCTCATTTTCTGTTTTCTATTGAGAAAAAAAAAGTTTTCTGCTTTTATTTATTTATAAACTACGCTTTACAACATATTAAAAACGTAGAAGATAAGATGGCTACAATATCTGACCAAAGCTAGCACTAAAAACGGTCACTAAAACACTGTCTAAATTATGTTCGATAAAGCAATAACAGAATATGATTGTATTCTTATTCTGATAATGTTTTCACATTTATAAACAAGTTGAACAAAATATGCCAAAATTTCGTCTCAGTGGACATCGTACATGGCCATTGCCGGGCAAGGTATTAAAGCTGCATAAGCATATGGAGGTATCAGAATTGAAATCCTTACCCACCCTTCATTCTTCTTGGGGAACCGATCCCGGCTAGAGACTTGAAGAAGTTTCGTAGAAGTTCTCGCCATAAGTGACGAGACTAAAGAGTATGACATGGAATTCCGTGACCGCCATTAGTGACGCTTTAATGAAAGAATTTTTCTACGTTCAGATCGACAGAAGAAACTCATTGTGATCATAAATTAGAGATCGCAAGGTCTATGCTGAGATTCTTCAAATTCTACTAATTGTTGCCTATCGTTGTAGCTAATGTGCATTCCTCATTTCGTTATGAATGTGATCTTGTTGAAGTGACGTTGAATGTTTTGAGTTTATTCAACCTGTTGACGTATTGTTGTGAATCAAGGATTGAACCGCTGTTTTCAATTTCTAAAGGCTCGGAACCGTTCTCAGTTCCTCAGCAAAAATTTCGAGGAAAGAAAATGCCAAGAAATTCGACCCGGAGAGCGATAGCCATCTCCAATTCGTATAGACGAAATATACCACATAATAGCTCCTAATATAACTATACAACGAACATGTTCAGAAAAGTGAAGCTTATAGTAAGAGAAGCATGTTGAAAAGATTGTTTTTATCTTCTTCAATATAATTGCATTTTTCAAATTGCTGAAATTTTCTTGTTTCGCTCACGATTGCAGTTTAATTTTATTGTTTTCTTTTCAGTGTTCAGTGTATTCTTACTAAAAACTTTTTGGCTCGCTTGTCTGGGATTCGAAAGTACGAATCGCAGATATTGAGGGCTTCAGTATTAATTAGTGCTGAAGGTTTCATTTCGTATTTTGAGACTAATTTGGCTTCCATTGAAATCTTGTACTACTTTAACGCACAGCGGCATCATTTTCTTTCAAGAACTTCCTACACAGTATAAATTTTGTCTTTGCATCAGAATTTTTGGGTCTTATATAATTATTGTTTTGTTGCATCTTTACTCAAGTTCACAAAATAGCTTTCTTGTTTTTCACATGCTCACTTAATACTCGATATCTACTTTATATTTACATATTTGATGCTTATTTGATATCGCCTAGAATGCGATTTCAAATCATAACTCGACTCATACTTCCACCAATCAATTTCCGAACGACAATTCGATTTGTATGAACTTTTCGCATAGTCGAATTATAACACCGAATTATAACACTGAAATTTCGATATTATGTTCATGTCCAGTATGCTCATTCATCCATTTACTCATCCATTATGTCCATTCACGAATGATCATATACACTTATTATGTCCATTGTGTCCGTCCATAAAATGCATCATGTCTATTACTGCGTCTATGCAAACGTTTATCAGCGCGATTCTCAAAATTTGTTGCTATGATGGGCATTTTCCATACATAATTCGCTGTGATTGATTTTTACATTGTATTCTATGGCAAATTTTTCACTTATCATCTATATGTTTTACAACAACGTTAATATATTCTCATAAGTTTTTAAAACGACAGATGAAACGATAGGAAACGCTAAATTATTCATGAAATATGGCGTATTGATGTTATGCAAAATTTATTGCCTTATTCGATAAATTGTATTGAGTGAATATATGGAAAATTGTTTTCAGAGAATCGGTATTCTTTAACTGTCGAACTGCGTAATAATAATCCCAAAAACCGTGCATTATGCGAAAGGCACTTTTATTTATTAAATAATATCTAGTTGAAGCGGTGCAAATCTTTCGTATCGTACAAATAAACGCACGCCCACGTCGCTATGTCATTATCGAATACGAACGCCTCCTCATCTTCAGGGTATGTTTGTTTCTGGTGAAATATGTATAGTTTTTTTTCTTCTGATGAACAAGTTGCAAATATTGGATCTATGGTTCAAAAAATGAAAAAAATCACAACATGAGGAATTTGTTCAAAATTTTATTTTTCATTGCTGATATGAAAATTTAGAAAAAAAAAATTTCAACGCTAATATATATCAATAGAGGGCAATTTCTACGACGTAAAAAAATTGTTTTTTAAATTTTTGCGATGGAAAATATTTTTCTCTAATGGATCGCTAAAATAGTGTGAAATTTATGACGAAGAAATGCCAATAAGGAGGAATACTGTGAGAAACATTTCTTACATTCTTCTCAAAAAAAATCGAAAAAAAAATTCAATAAAATCACTAATTTAACAAGCTGAAACAATTTGCTCAACCCAAATCGTTTGGTAAAATCTAATAATTGTATACGTTGACGTTTTTACATGCGCAAGCTGAAAAAAAAAAAGAAAAAAGTTCGACTTCTTTTCCTTGGTTTCAGGGAAAATGAGATGGAAAAGAGATTGCGTACATTAAAAAAAAACAAAAATTCTATGATAATAGAGACTATAGAGAGATTATTATTAATAACAGCATAGATAAAGGTTTCAATGCTACAGAGTTAAGCGATGCTATGATTTAAATAATGCATTAAAAATGGTTATCACTGCAAAAAATGCACTTCTTTTTCTAAAGAATGAGAAAGTGCAGCAAACGTCGAACTACTTGCACTGTTTTGCATTTAATTTTTTTTGAAACTCTCAAAAAAGCTTAATAAATATTTGGATGCTCCGTCATTAGTGTTGCCTTCTTGGCACATGATATTTCAGCTCGATTGGATCCAGTTATAGATAGAAGTAATTGTCTGAAGTACAAATATAATAGATTAAATAAAAACACCTGTAGATCCCTCGATCCAATAGATAGATACTATAGCTCGATGCAATAGATAAAACACCTCGAGTGTATGGGACACCTGTAGATCACCCAAGTGCTCACCAACCGACAGATTCGTGGATCGAATGTTACTGATAAATCAACTTTTTGACGAATTCTCGGAACAAGTTTCACATACTAATATAAATATCCTAAAAGAAGAGTCATTTAAGAGTTCGATTTTCACACCTCTAAACTTGCCTAAATAACCGCACAATAAAATACAATAATAAGAAAGTAATTTTGCGATATTTAAATTATCATAATTGTGCGAATATTTTTCGTAATGGTATGACTTCATAATTATACCCATCTAAGTAAATTGCGCAATACGCGTTATTTAGTGTATTAACGTAGGACTATTTTCTTCACCACAATGAAATTCTTGAGCGGCGAATTCTTGCAATAATCGTTTCATTCAGAAGTTATTTGGAGTAATTTGGCGCCATATTATCTGATGTAAATGACAAAATTATTCGAAACATTCTGTAAAATACGCATTGATACACTTTCTTGGAGAATTCCATGTGTTCATCTTTCAAGGTTTTGCCAATTGATTGCACTTAGCCATGCCATTTTTTCTTACCGGTAAATTCAACGCTTAGATTAGGAAAGAGTACTATGGCAGAGGCAATTGCTATATATGAATTATTTAAAGCTTTTTTCATTGCGGTTTGCCGTTTTCACGAGATACAGAGACTTGGAGGTGCTGTGGCATCTGCATTTCAAATTTTGTTTACCGAATGAGTGAGCTTAAGTTAAGTGAAATATTCTAGTTGAGCATCCTCACAACCAATCGGTTAGTAAGGTAAGTCATTAGTAGACATCTTTTCTAGTGTTACGAATGTTGATGCACCTGATTGCTACATGGATTTACAAAAATAAAATGGATCTCTCTCAAGCTTTAATGATGCGCATTCCCATATATATTGGAATTTCCCTATGAAATCGGCTCGAAACAAATTTCTCTCTCGAGAGAAATATATTGCTTGCAATAAATTTCTATATTTTGCAATTTTGTTAATTGTTCGTTATTTGCAATGCGCTTGCGAAGAATGGAAAATATTCCTTGCGATAACGCAATAATAAAGTTGATTTAGCAATGACGAAATGAGTAAGGAAAATTTCACAACAATTACTAAGAAAATTGGATTGACAATAAGGCGAATGAAAAGTTTAGATTGCAATTTCAGCATGGGAAATTGTCGCCAGGTAAACTTTAATATGCATCGGGCAAAGTCGATGTTTTAATTTTTGTATATATTTATGTCATGGAAATAGTCATATTCTCAGTTTTATGTTTCGTGCGTAGATATCCATGTATAATATTTGCCGAAACGATTCGTTGCTTTTTTTTCTCTTTCACATACAGATGAAATTTTTTTCTCCAGCTTTAACATATGCAAAATTTCTATCTCTGCCATATTCATATGCTAATTTTATTTTCTTCCATATGCATATGGAAATTTTACTGTAGGATTTTTGAAATAAAATCTTGACGAAGTTGAGATTGTTGTGCGAATGAAGTTTATTTTACAAACAGCAGTGTAATCATAAGGAAGGTGGAATTAATTGATATAAGTTCTTTATCGAATTTGATTTAGATGCTTCCATGCATATACATCAAGATGAAGGGATCCTTCCAAGCATAAACAATGCCGAACATATGAGCAAAAGAGTTAAGAGGAACACCAAGAAAGCCTTCAACTGAGATACTAGTTGAATGCAGCGAATTATCGAAGAGCGGTCTGGTGTCGATATATGATAGGCAGGGCAAGTCCCTGTTGTCCTTTTCGAAGTTCCTTACCTATAAGTGATCCAACGAAGCTGGCGATGAAGGATGGGAGATTAATTTTTGCAATTTTTGTTGAGTAGCTGATCAAAGAAATATCATTTTGTCTTTGACCGTCAATATGGGTAATGCAAATTGAGGTGGTTTTGTGCCATTTCATTTGTGTGCTACTCGATATTTCATCATGGAAATAAGTTTGAGTGAATTTTTCGAACAACTCGGCAGCTCATTGTTTGACGAAAAAGGAACTGTTGTGATGGATTATTTATAGTTTCCAGCAGACCTGATAGTACTGCAGAGATACTTGCATGATTCTGTGTGTACCCCTATATAACGCATTGAAAGGTCAGCGTCGGCTGTGATGATTTAATGATAACCTCAGAATTTTGGAGTATGTACTACCTCATAGGTGGATCGAATGTTGTGCCGTTTACCTGAAGGTTTTTTTTTTTTTTTATCTCAAAAGCATTTAAGGTGCTCTGTGAAAAGTTACTGGTAGAGTGATCTGAACTCTCGGCCTTTGGATTTCCGAGCAAATGCTGTGCCTCTGAGTTACCTCGGAAGCTTCTTTGTCATATGAGTCTAAGCTAAGCAGGAAATGTTACTTGTAATAAAAGGCGTTAACCATGTATTCAACCAAACATTTTCCCCATTAAAGAGACTGCTATTCGGGTCGTCTAATTCCACAGAGAAAATTGCTTTAATGGTTGTTCTATTTTAGCATGTCAAGTGCACCACCACCGATACACGGTGCGCAATTTATGATTGTGGCGTTACCTTATTCGCTTATATTCACTGTTGGTATACTCGGTAATACGGCTGTCCTAACATATGCTTTTTTCCTTACGAGGTTGGTTAATGATTCATTTTTTCATCACTTTTCTATAGTTTTATCAACAATTTACTTTCGACTATTGCATTGATATACTCTAGCAACTTGTCACTCATTGAATTATCGTAAGCACACAAAATTCCTGAGAAAAATGTTTTTTCGCGTATATAAATGACAAACAGTGTAATAGCGCCGATTTGATAAAAGTATCTTATATATTCATTAGGGAGCTCATGAGGCAGTTTTTAATTAAGAGATTAAACGATGTACTCGATTCATCACGTTGTTCGATTGGTCATTTCTTTTAGCATCTTCTCTGATCTTTGACGTTCTTAATTAGAGGCACTCGAGGTACTTACTCTCTCATAACTGAATAATGTAAATTTAGATTGGTGCTATTTTCATGCTAAACATGTTGTATTGCTCATATGCTCATTTCAAACCTTTGCTTCCTTCTCTACCCATTGCTGATATTTATGGGGAAAGTTATAGGAAAGAAAAAGGACGGTTTTTTCTGCACTCCCTATCGTTAAGTTTTACCGCATTGTAAGGTTGCAAAGTTTTCTTCTCATTTAAGATCCATCTGTTGTTTTGAGATTTTCTTTCAAAAATATGTTTATTACCTGTCCTATGCTGTCGAGGATCATTGAAAGACCAAGCTATACATAGGAAGCGACAAATTCCGAAAAGAAAGAAATATAGCACAAAGAATAGCTATTTCTTCTCCTCGGGACATTTCATTTTTCATATGGTCACTAACATAGACAAATTTCATATATTTTTTAATATTGCGCATTTGTTAGAAAGATGTTTGAGATGATGGTATATTGGATACGCTTTACGTTTTCTCAATGTTGCTCGCAATATTTTATCTCTTCCGTTTATTGTAAAATTAATCTAGAGGAAAATCTTTTCCTTTAAATCTGCACATTTTAAAAATAATAATAGTAATCGCAGGAAGTTGTCCTTACTCTTTACTAATGGCTCGTTTGATTTTTACACTCATATTGCATTCCTGATCGCTTATTGAGGGAATTGTTAAAACATTTGATAACGGTTTATTGGAAACATATTTCTAAGTGAAAGGATTTATAGGATAGTGGCTGTGCAGTCATCTCGCAATTTATCAACGATAGTGTAGGCGAAGTGCAAACCTACTCAATGACAGCATCGGATATGAGATCTCAACAAGGGGCGTATATTTGCATAGTGGATTAGAGAAGCGTTTTTGTTGAGGAGATTCCACTAACTAACCTTTTGACTGTATATTGCACTGTATGTCGTTTGGATAGCACTTGTTGTTCACTCTCTAAATTCCAGCTATATTTACTAAGTAAATCTGTTGCACTCGCACAAGTTCACCGCTCTTCTCAATTTCTATGTTGTATAGGTTGAAAGTAAGCGATTCTATTCAGAATGCATTATTGAAATATAATAATGTTACTGAATCGAATATAAAATATGTATTGTGGGAGAAAATTTTTCGAATTGACCGCTAAAGAGATGTTAAAAATTTCATTATTCTTATTAATACATTTTTTTCCTTCCTATTGAAAATGCATGCAAACTTCATTCACAAAACAACAAATGCAGAGGCAGACCTGAGAAGGTGGTGCTAATATGCGAAGTGCAATAGAAAAGGTGGCATCTTGTATACTTCCTATTGTGTTTGCCTCATCAATTAATTTCACAATCAACATTAAAAAAAAAGAGTAAAATATGCAAAATAGCGCCATCATATTTCAATCGACCCAAGTGCACTTATGAATCTCATATATTCAATTTTTTCTGCAACCCTACAGGTATATCATAACAATCCGGGGTATGTAAAATGTGCACGTATTTTTCGGCATCTTAAAGTGTTTGTGGAGCCTTCCGAATGTGGTGGTCGTGTTGAAATGTAATCAAGGAAATCACCCTGTAGTGTATAGTATACCCGTCATATTTAACAGTTCTAGCTTAAATTTTTCCCGAATTAAGGTTATCCCACAGATACAATGACCGAAAGACAAACACAGATATGACGTCACCATCACGCGCTAATCTCATTCATTGATGCTGTAATTCTGCTTTCAACTGAACGATTTGTGAATATTTTGGCTTTGAAAACGAAGTTTCATATAAGCCAAAAGGAACAGAGTTCATTGGTACACACGAAATTAATGTATGAAAAAAGGGAGTAGGCCGAATGGAAATTTCCTTAGGAAAAAAATAATGCACTATGGATTCGTCAACATGTGTCCATTCATACATCGAATGAGCGGTGTTACGGTTGAATCAGGATTGTGAACGACGTTTTGTTTGTTGAATAAGATTTGCATGTCTATCTCGTTTCATTAAAATCGCCACATAAAGCATTCTTTCAAAATTGTTCTTCAATAAGTGAACATCAGTCATTTGGAATTTTTTCATCCAAATCAAAAACTATATATGTACATAGTGAGCCAGAGTGTATCCAAAAAGCAGTTTTTTTCACTTATTTTATGAATTGGCGAAGAAATTACGCACCAAATGATGAATATTAGAGAAATTAAGCGTCACCAACGAATCAAACATCATCAATGAAATCAAGCATTATTAACGAAATTCGATCTCATTCATATTTTACGATGAAAAGAATGGTTATTTTTATCGATGTGGATTTTGTTTCATCCAAAACTTCTTTTGCACTCCTAGCTTTCATCTCTTTCAACGCACTAAAAATCGGTCGATCGAAGTGAATCCTTTCAATAAAGTAGCTAAAAAAGTGCTTCTAGCGATAGCTAATATAGATTTCATTACGGGGATTCCGCAGATTCAAAGATAGTAAAAAATCGTCTTTAGGATTAAAGATTGGTCGATATATCAAGCGGCACACCTAGACGTGAAGTGCTGCTTAAGTATATTTAGTACTTTCAAAATAATAAAAATTGAAACAAAAGGTTTAACAATTAGCAAAAACAATGTGAAGAGCAGAAAAAACAATAAGTTGCGATGAACTTCTTGTTCCCTCGGGTGTTTTTTGCGGGAATTCAGCAACAATGTACTAGTATTGCTGTCCTTTAGAGGCAAAGGGTACACAAGGTTTTCTATTTCTTTCGCAGTTTCTGAAAGGTGCTGGGAAAATGAGAAATTTCGAGATATTCGATGAACCTGGCGCATCTACATTGCACTTAGAGAGATTACCATTAATGTTGCACTTCTGAAATCAATGTTGCCTGAAAGAGTTTCAATCATAAAAGCAGTAAGTTTTGTCTCAATCTGAGAGCGCCCAAAATTTTCAACTTTCAGGAGCGCACATAAAGTTCTTCGATTGTTTCGACATAAAAGAAAATACTTTCGAGCACTCAACTGAACAGTTTTGAGGTAGCATATCTGAGAGTACTCCCATGGGCGTTGGTGAACTCTAAAAAATGGGATGTAATTGATTGGAGTCTGCTTGCAAAGTCTCCACTCAATTGCTTTAGAGTTGCATTGAAATAGAAACAGTGCCATTAAAGAATTTATGCAGATGTACGCATATGGAATACGGGGGTGAGTAGTCGCACAAAAAACACTTATCTTTAAATTTTTACATTATGTTTAATTAATTGCATAATTTAATCATACAACTGAATTATATATTTAATTAAAGTTCCATAGCTTTTGAGAGTATAATTCGCTCAATTTTTGCATTCTCAAATTATTCGATTCACTAGTGTTTCCTCAGATTTTCTAAATAACAACACATCATTCAAGGCTTTTAGTTGTTCGACTATATTAGCAAGTGGAATCCTCAATCAATTGCCTCATATGCTAATAGAATTGTACAAAAATACGAAAGCTTTTGCAGTTGAAATTGAACAATGCACACGTAATATTTAAAGAATTTTGTAGACAAATGTACATGTAGCAGGCCATAACATATCTTGCCCTAATATCTCATACTGATAATCAATTTTAGGTCACTGAAATCATCAGTACTAACACTTGGTAATACATTTATTTATATAGTGGCGTTATCACTTGTCGATACAATGGTGATAATGTCCATTCCATTCCATATGACGTCAATGGTGATGGACAACTGGTTATTCGGTGACTTTGTATGTAAAGTCTATTGGATTCTTGAAATGTCGAATAAGGTTGTTCCACTGAACATATTTCACCTTAACAATTTCAATACAAATGAAAAAAGGAGGTATATTCAGCAGAAAAAAAGCTAATATATATACTAAATCTCATTGAATATGGTCCAACACGCGGATTTTCCTGAGCTGGAAGCGAAAAAGACCTCCAAAAATTTCCTGTAATAAGAAGTTAATAAAGGTTGAAGGGTTCTGGACTAACACAAGGTGCCTAATAAGCTAAATAATAATTCGATATGTAATATAATGTGGTACACGCTTCTTATGCTAGCTGAAAAATAACGAAAACATTCAATTTAAGGATCTTCATTACAGCTTTATCTCTACTCAAATCACTTTTCAATTACTATTCGCACAAGATGGATTTCAATTCAACCTCACACAAGACCCTTCGTTATATTTGTATATGAAATTTATAATGCGTTTGTGGTATCGCTGGGGATCGTCTTGAATTGCTTTTTATTATATAGTCAGCAGTGGGCGGCTGTTTAAACAGCTCTTAAGATAAAAGTCTTATGAAATATGCAGACTGAATGATTCCTTGACCGGACCATGAAGTCAAAGACTGATGAATGAAATCATCTCATATCTGCAAAATTCGGTTTGCACAACAGGTGGATAAAACAACGGTGCTTGTTGAGTGCTAATTAAGTATGTAATAGGCGGATAGGCAGATCCATATGTGGGCGCCGACAACTTACATATCAAATTGTACTGAAGTGTTGCTAGAATTGTATAAAATATTCATAATTTGGAATTCTGTTTAGGTATGTTCGACGTTTATTTTAACGGCAATGGCATTTGATCGATATATGGCCATATGCCATCCAGGTGTTGTTCGAGTAAGTTTCCTGGGAAAAAGATTGAATTATCCAGTTATCGATGCTTATTAATCACCTATTCACTCACTAGTCGATACGGGTGCTTATATTTGCATAATGCTTTGATTCGATCATCGGGATTTTATTGGTAAACCGATGTGACAGTGCTGTCACCGATTTAAAATTCCTCCACAACTTGATCGCATCAAAATCTCTAGTCCAGAATTATGTTTATAAGTTGCATCTGAGTAGTAGATAAATTTTTATGAATATGCAATATGAGACGAATAGACTGATTGGATTTTTTTGTTGAAAAAATATAAGGATTAAAAATTCATATTTCAAAAACATTTTTTTCAAAAACATATTTCAAAAACAAATAGACTGATTATAGTTTGTTAGTGGAGAGAACGTTGAAATGGTATGAATACCATTTGTTTTCGGAAGATGAATTGTTCTCGTAAATGGATTTAATGAAAAAAACTATATATATATATATATATA